>JAFLJL010014106.1:0-2500 GCA_018398815.1 Conus ventricosus | reverse complement strand
GAGCACGTGTCAAAGGAGCATCCATCAGGCCTGTTGCTACATCTAGTCTGTCCACTTCTTGCCCCTCAGTCTGTCTGCCATCAGGCCTGTTGCCACATCTAGTCTGTCCACTTCTTGCCCCTCAGTCTGTCTGCCATCAGGCCTGTTGCCACATCTAGTCTGTCCACTTCTTGCCCCTCAGTCTGTCTGCCATCAGGCCTGTTGCCACATCTAGTCTGTCCACTTCTTGCCCTCAGTCTGTCTGCCATCAGGCATGTTGCCACATCTAGTCTGTCCACTTCTTGCCCCTCAGTCTGTCTGCCCACTGGTCTCAAATTCCACACACCCGGAGCATCCATCCATCGGTAGACCCTTCGCGATCGCAGCCGCGATTTTCTTGTGAAGGGGGCGGGAGGGAGAGTGACGATGACGGTGGAATGGGGGGGGGGGAGGGGATGTGGGGGGGGGGGTGGGGGGGGGGGAAGAGCCGCGTGAACAACTGTAGCCATTGCTTTATCAGCCACCTCCTCCTCCTCCTCCATCTCCTGTCTCCTTCCCCACTTCACCCCCATGTGTATTGATCACTCTCACTGAGGACAGCGTCTCGGTCTGTCCGTCTCTGGGCTTTGTACGTTTTCGTTCTCCCTCTCTGTTTCTGTCTTTGTCTCTGTCTGTCTGTCTGTCTGTCTCTCTCTCTCTCTCTCTCTCTCTCTCTCTATATATATATATATATATATATATATATATATATATATATATCTCATATATCGCCGCCCGGAAATACAACTGTCGTAACTCGAAGTTTTCCATTTTGAGATTTTTGGTATGCTGCATGAGGGGGCCAAGGCGCATCACTTGTCAAACTCTTGACCCCATTGTTCTAAAAACAGACATGCTGCAATCAAAATGTTTCTGCAGTAACTCAGCTGGCAGTAGATATCGCGGGAATAGAACTGCCGCAAGTTCAGTTACCTCAAATGTATCGCTGATTTGTCAGATAAACTGGAAATACAAGTGTCGTATGTCAACTTACGGTGTTTGTATTGAAGGTAATGAGTGTTTTGGTTTTTCTCAACAAAGGTAACTTCACTTACATCTCTATTGTTTTGAACTTGTAACCAGAAAAGTTCTCATGGGATATATTTTCTTTCCTCATACGACTAGTGTATTCCAGATAACTTTCTATTTTCAATGCGTATCCACTTTATGTACCATATGAGTTTGTGCCTGCTTTCATTTTGCGCCACAAACCGGGGATGAAGCGCAAATCTCCAAACATGTAAGTAAAAAAACCTTTAAATGTAAATATTATAGTCATCAGAGTAAAAAATAATTAGATCATGCTCCTCTACTAGTAATATCAAAACCAGTAGCAATTTACAAAATGTTAAATTCTGTGAGTGGCGGGCCCATTTTAGAATCGATGGTATTTCAAGTCAATTTTTAAACACTGACTCAAAAGGCCATTTTACTACATTCTCTCATCTTTATTGATGCTGTAACTTTTTTCAAAAGTTAAATTTTTCCCTTGAGCTTTGAAGTTTTTGTACTCTCAGTTTTTACAAAAACGAGATTTACGTTGGAATCGGAACGAGGTCGAGTCTGTGTGTGTGTGTGTGTGTGTTTTGTGTGTGTGTGGTGTGTGGTGTGTGTGTGTGTGGGTGTGTGTCTGTCTGTCTGTCTGTCCCCATCTCCCCAGCCTAAATTTACTGGGCGTAGAGCGCTGAAACTTCACACATTCCCTACAAATTTTCTTCGCGATAATGCTCGAATTTTATTTTTTTGATGGACGTCATCACCAAAATATGGCGGACTAGCGCATAATTATAACACTTTTGTTTTCGTGGGAGCTGGAGGCTGAATACTGTACCGATTTGTCTGAAATTTGGAACATACTTTACAATTACGATGGCCATTGTATCTGAGAAATTGTATTATGATGATGTCACAACAAGATGGCGGACAACACCTTTGCATTATGTTTGCGGAGGAGCTGGAAGTGAACTACTCTAACGATATCTTCGCAATTTGGTTATCTACTTACTTTTTGTTTTTAGAATTATACTGCCAAATTTATTAAGATGACGTCAAAAAACAAAATTTGGCAGGCTATAAAAATATTCTCCCTTGATGCAAAAAAGAAAAAAATTCCCAGAAGGTCTGAAGCACTGTCTTTCAAATTTGACATACTGCTTACTTATGGCCTATTGATATTCTACATACACGATTTCTGTGTTGACGTCATCAACAACATGGCGGTCATAACCCCTCATCAAACCCTGAGAGTACATTTATATGGCTTGCCATCTTGTTTCTTGTCTTTGTTTTTCAGGTTTGCCATGGGAATTCACGTCCGTGGAAGTTGTCACCAAGGGGGATAGCAGGTTCGAGGGTGGGGGGAAGGCAGTTTTACGGCCATGGTAATGCAAGCACTGGCACATCACGGTGTCAAGGAGTGTCTCTGTGGACCACGCATGATCTTGACTTCATACTGCGTGAGTGAGACACACTGTGCATGTCC
>JAFLJL010014105.1:17500-33398 GCA_018398815.1 Conus ventricosus | reverse complement strand
TTTTTTCCCCCACCCCCTTTTTTCGCTGCAGGCCCCCAAAACCCAAAAAAACTACCTAAAAAAAAAAACCCCCCCCACCCCCAATTTTCCGGGCCAAAAAAAACCCCCCTTAAACCCGGCCCCCGAAAAACCCCTTTTTTTCGTCCTTCCCCGTAACAACTTCCCGGGTCACGGGGTTTTTTTCCAGACCCCCAAAAAAAGCTGAAAATGAACGGGGTTTTTCCAAACCTCTAGGTGAAAAACAAGCCCCCAAAACCATAAAAAACCAGGTAAAACGTGAAACTTTAGAAATGTTGGCGGGCCCCCGGGAATTCCCTTTTGGTTTTGCCAAAAAAGGCTGCCGAATTTAAAGCTATTAGCCAACCCCAAACTTTAAACAAAGGGGTTGGCCCCAAAAACAAACAACAAAAAAACCACGAAAAAAGGGCGCGCGGCCCGGGCCAAAGAAAAAAAAAAAAACGCAAAAAAAGCAAAAAAAAGACAAACCCAAAACCAAAAAAAAAAACCAGCCACGCCCAAACGGCAAAGCCCAAAAACAATCAACACAAAAACCACACACCCACAAAAAACCCAAAACAACAAAAACCCCGGGGTAACAAACAAAACACCAAACACATAACACACAACACCACGTGAACACTCCTTTTCTTTCTTTTTTTCCCTTTTCTCCTTTCCCTTCCGCCCCCACCCCCACCCCCACCCCCCCCCACACACACACCACACAAACAACCACCACCACAAACACCGCGCGCGCGCCCGCCCGGCCCACACACGCACCCCACCCGCACCCCACCACGCACCCCCAAACCCCCGCACCCACGCACGCCGCACGCCGCCAAAAATCCACACACAACACACAACCACCCCAAACCCAAAAAAAACCACCACACAAAACAAAACAAACCACCCAACCCCAAAACCCCAAAACCCCCGGGGTGTCACTTTTTTTTTTTCTTTCCCCCTTTTTCCCTCTCTCCCCCCCCCCCCCCCCCCCCCCACCCTCCCCGACCCCCCCTGCCCCCACCCCCACCCCTCCCCCCCCCCCCCAAAGCCCCCAAACCACGACCCAAAAAAAGCAGGGGGGCCTTTCTTTTTTTTTTTGTGTTAAGGTCGCCCCCCAAAAACAAAAAGAAAGAATTTAAAGGCTTTTCCCCAAAATTTTGAATTTTTTAAAATTTTTTATTTTTCTCTCTTTCTTCCAAAATTTTTTTCCCCCCTTTTCTTTCCTTTTTCCCCCTTTTTCTCCCCCTTTCTTCCCTTTAAAGAATAAAACCCGACCCCAAAAAATCCAACACTTTTTGTTTCAACCCCCCTTTTTTCTGAAAAACCTTCTTTCTCTGTCCTCCATTCTTTTCCCCTTTTTTCCCCTTTTTTTCACCGTCTTCTTGTTTTTCCCATTTTTAAAACCCCCCTAATGGGCACCCTTTTTAAAGAATAAAAATAAAATTTAAATTTTTGAAAGTCTTTTGGCTCTTCCTCCCCTTCTCCTTCTTTTTCCCCCCCCCCCTTTTTCCCCCCCCCCCCCTCCCCCTCCAAAAAAACTTTTTTCTACTCTCTCTCCTCCTCTCCTCCTCTCTCCCCCTCTTCTCTCTCAAATCTCCTCTCTCTCTCCTCTCCTCTCTCTCTCTCTCTGACCACTTCTCGTCTTCGTCTTTTCGTCTCAACTTAAAGTACACTCTGACCCCGATTTAGGGGTAAAATTACCTTAGGATCCGAAAGAAAAAATTTTCTGCAACCCTGCAAATAAACTGGGGCTTTCCTTGTTTAAGTTTTGGTTCGCAGATATTTTGAAACAGTCCAAAAATATCAAAAAATGGAGATGCTTTTAGTGATTGAAACTATTCCAACTGATTTTTAAGACAAAACAATAGATTAAAGGAAGAAAAAAATTTTCTGAAAAAAAAAAAAGTGTAAACACCTAAAACACAATGCATGAAGAGAGAGAGAAGAGAAAGGAGAGAGAAGAGAGAAGAGAGAGAGAAAAAGGAGAGAGAGATTCAATTAAAAATTCAGATGATTTATTCATATAAAAAACCAAAGGGCCCCTAATGAAGGGGTATGAACAATCAATACAATGGTTAAGAAATCAAATTAGGGAACGAAACAAAATTATTAAGGGAAATTTTCAAAACACGAAAAAAATTTTCCCCTTATACAAAAAGGCCTTGCAAAAAAATTTTTTAATTAACATGTTAAAAATTTTCTGCGAAAATAATGAACAGAGTAGGCTCATTTAAACAAGGAGGGCTGTCTTAATTTTTTGGGCTTAATAAACTTTTCTCTGATCCCCCACAGACGACATGCAGACATCACAAAAACGCACGCGGCGCGCGGGCGCGCACGCACGTACCATGCACACGCACAAAAACCCCCCCACACAACACCACACACACACACACCCCACACACACACACACACACACACACAACACACACACACACACACCACACACACAGGGGAAAGGAGGGGGAGGGAAGAAACAGATAACAGATTGAGAGAGACAAGGGGGAAACCTAAAACATTATCACAGACATGAAGCGACAGAATACAGACAGAACACAAGAGAGAGAGAGAGAGAGAGAAAGAGAGAGAGAAGAGAGAGAGAGAGAGAGAGAGAGAAGAGAGAGAAGAGAGAAATGGAGAACCCCTTTTTGTTAAAATGATCAAATAACGCTCTCTCTCCTCCCTCCTCTCTCCTCCTCTCCTCTTCCTCTCCTCTCTCTCCTCTCTCTTCCTCTCCCCTCTCTCCTCTCCTCTCCTCCCTCTCTTCCCCCCCCCCCCCACATAATGTTGACTCAAACTCATATACATACATGCAAATTTTACTAATTCAGCCCCCTAAAAAGGGTTTGTCAAAAAAAGGGACCAAAAAGCCTAAACTAGAGTCTTAAAAACAAATTTGGAATTCCCGGGACATTTTTTCGAACTTCTCCTTTTAATTCAAAACCGCCTTCTTTCCCCTTTTCCCAAGGAAAAAACTTTCAGATTCTTTGTTTTTTTGGGTTTGTTGACTGCCTCCCTTTTCGTATGCTTTTTTTGAAATCTTTCCTACGTAAAAAGGGAGGGCCAGATTTCTTTTTAACTACAAGCATAAATAGGATGACCCTTTTTGCATTTCTCATCTTTCGTTAACTGTCAATTTTTTTTTTTTTCATTGATTGGTTAGTGGTGTGTTTGTGGGGTGTGGTGCCGGTGTGTTGTGTTGTGGTTGTGTGTTTTTGGGGGGTGGTGTGTGGGGGTTGGGGTTGGGGTTGATGGGAGTGTTGGGTGGTTTTGGGTGTTTGTGTGTGTGTGTGGTGGGTTGTGGTGTTGGTGTGTTGTGTGTGGTGTTGTGTGGTGTGTGTTGTGTGTGGGTGTTTTGTGTGTGACTGCCCCTTTTCTGTGTGTTGTGTGTGTGCATCTTCTTCTTCTGTGTGGTGTGGGGTGTGTTGTGTGTTGTGTGTGTGTGTGGTGTGTGTTGGTTGTGTGTGTGTGTGTGTGTTGAGCCGGGGCCGCGCGGCGCGGCGTGTTGTTGTGTGTGTGTGTGTGTTGTGTTGTGTGTTTGTGTTGTGTGTGTGTGTGGTGTGTGTGTGTGTGTGTGTGCATCTGGAAAACAGATAAAGTCTTTTTAAAACCCCCCACTTCTCCTCCACCGTTTTTTTGGGGCAAAGGGGCCAAAAAGCCGCCTTTTCCTTTTCTCTCAATAAGATTTCAATAACCAAAAAAAAACGATTATCTAAAAACAAACATATGTCGGGGTTATCCGTTTTTAATACTAATTTACTAAACTTTTTAAATTTTTCAGTTTTGTTTAAACCCTTTTTTTTCCTTCTTTCAAAAACATCATTTCGCGCAAACTTCTTCAAAATCTCGTCTTTCTTGGAAATAACAAAAACACTTACTGTTTCTAAAGTTTTTTAAAACCGAGTTATATTTCTGGCATAAAACCCACACTTACCCCATGTCTTCCCCTAAAAGCCATTTTTGAAAAATTTTTCCTTTTTAACAAGCCCTTTCTGCAAACAGTCATCATAAAAATATGTCTCTTCCTTCAAACAGTCTATAAAAGTTTAAACACCACTCAGTTTATGCTGGGGATCAAAAATATATGTTATAAACTCCATAAAAACCTTCTTTTATGAATGCTTTGCCCCTTAAAAATTTTGGCAAAACCACAATAAAAAAAATTAAAATGAAAACTGTTTGAATATCTAGGGAAAAATATTGTTTTTCCAAAACCAGTCTGCCCAAAAATTAATGAGCAATGAGAGTTTTGTCAAAAAGTTAAAAACTCCCCAAATTTTTTTTTATAACAAATTTAATCAATCCTTTTATTGTTTTTATCAACCCTGTTAAAACTTGTTCTTTAAAATAAAATCCTATAAGGCCTAAGTGGTAAATTAATCCAATTCAGTCTGTAAGATTTTTCTATTTAGCAATATGATTTTTTTGCTTGTTTTAACCTTAAATCCCCCCGCCAGTGAAAAGACAACAGTAACAAAGACTGTAAAAACGTCTAATTTGCCACAAATTTTAGAATTCCTTTTAAAAAAAGGAAACTCACAACGCCCAAAACCCCATCCCCTCCTTACTTTAAGACAAAATTCAAAATTTTTGGAACGTGCCCCCAAATTTTTCTTTGGGGCAAAACGAAATTTTTGTAAAAAGCATTTTTTAAAAACCCTTCTCTTTCTGGAGTGACTGTTTTTTCCCCATACGGCTTATTTCAACCCTTTTTCCCGACTTTTGTCACGGGCAAAGACTTACATGAAAAGGGGCCAAATTTAAAGCTTTCTGAAACTTTTTTGACGGCCAAAAATTTAAAAAGGGGCTTATAATTCAAATTTTATTCCCTTTCTAAATATTTCCAAGTGCCATTTGGGGTCGGGCTTTCGAACTATTTTATTCAACTGCCAATTTATTTGTTTCAGATTGCGCACTGTTCTTTTTTGGGAAACTTTTTGCGTCGCAACCCCTTTCGTTTATAATCACCATCTTTAGTGTACTAAAAACCCAAAAAGGGGCCTATTCACCTTTCTGTTCAAACTCCGCAACCCCCTGCGGGTTTTTAAAATTCAAGTTATACCCCACAGCCAAAAAGTAACTCCCCGTTCTTCGGGCCCACCACATTTTTATACATTTATTATTTTTTTTTCCAAAACAAGTGGGGTTTTTGCATTCAAAATTTTCCCTCCTTGCTGCAATTTTTTATTAAATGACCCAAACCCCTCCCAAAAACTAATCTTTTAAACGTAAATTAGGGAATTGTATAATTTCATAACGCAAAAAATCAGCTTTCCCCCCCCCGGTAAAGCTCTAAAATATTTAGGGCCTTCCATCAAAAATTTTTTTTCACCCAGCTCAGCCACCAAATGAACATAAAGTAATGAATGAATCAAGACGAGCGGTTTTTCCCCCTTAAAAATTTGTTTGGCGCAAAAAAAATTCTTTAGTGACCGATGAAACTTAAACCCAAACATTTTAGCTACTTTTTATCAAAAAAATCGCATTTGGGTTCGAATTTTAATATTTTTTTTTTAGTTTTGATTGAAAATTTGAGAAAACCGAATTTACTCAGTTTCTTTTGGAGCAAAACCCTAATAACCTCAGGTATGTTAACGGTTTAGTTTTGAGCCCCCAATTTTTTATAATCTTTTTTATTCCCCTTGGTTTCGTTTAATTAAACCCTTCGATTTTGTAAAAATTCATGAGCGCACCTTTTTGGCCCCCCAAAATTTTTATCAAAGAAATTTTTCAAAAAACAAGGGACTTTTTGGGTTGTTTTGTAAAACATTTTTTTAAAAAAAATTTAAAAAAATAGTGTTTTAAAAAATAGCAAAAAAAATCTGTTGGCCGCCTACAATCAAAAAATATAGAAAACTATACCTTGACATTGCTGTGACCCAACTGCCTCTTTTCATAAAAAGTGAGACCCATTGAAGACTATCTTAAACCCCCCCTATTGAAAACGAGCACATCCAAAACGGGGTTTTATCATCCATGCATTTTACAAACCATTAAACTTGCGTGTTTTTGGCATCAACGGGGTGTGGAGTGGCTATGCGATCATTTAAATCATCAGATCCTTTTGGGTGAGGTCAGTACGATTTCTTTTTTAATACCCTTCAACTATTTTGCAAAACGAAAAGCGCCATTACCAAATGACAAACCTTTTAAATTTCCACAGCAACAGAATAACTAAGGTTTTTAAAAGGGATCTGAACAAAATTTCAATATTAACATCAAGACAAATTTTTACAAATTGACTTGATCATCCCCTAGCGCATTTTTTTTCAGGGCACCACAAAAAGTAAACAGCCCGGGCGTTCCCTTTAAAAAATTGTTCACCCGGTCCAAGAGAAAGAGCTAAAACACAAGGCAACCTTTATCTAACACTTCAAGGCCAACTAGGGGGAAAGAAAATAAACGACTCAAAACTACTTTTTTTGGGGTTTGCTGGGTTCGAAAGCACGGCAAGATCAGCAAACTGATCCTCTACTGGCTTGAGCGCAAAACAAACTTACAAATTTAAGGACGCCATTAATTCTACAGTTTTTTTTACCTCAAAAAATTCAAAGGTCCCAAACAGTTTTAAAATCCAAGATCGAAAGTAGATTTTGCTGTTGGCACGGTTTATACAGCTCCCTTTCTGACCTCAACTCCAGATGGCAAAAAAAACTTTTAAAATGAAATTTTTATACCCAATAACAAAGGTTTGGGGAAAAACACTAAATCTGACCAGAAAAATACAAACAAAAAAAACACCCAAGTTTAAGTCACAAATCCCCGAATCCAAACCCCCAAATCATTGAAAACCACAAACCCCGGGGACCTGTTCCGATGACCTAAATGAAAAAACAGCGCTTGTTCTTGGATTAACTGGAAAGGGATTACTTTCTTTTATCTTATAAATAGAACCCAACAAAAAACTATGCCCAAAGGCTCCCAAAAACCCAATACTTGCGCAGTAACAAAGCCAGCTAACAAACCCCCAAAAACCCGTAAAGACATACTTTACTCAAATTTTTTTTAATAAATCGCAAAAATGACAAGCTTTTTTACCCATGATTTTTTAGGTGGAGGCGATGGCGGCGAGTAATAAACTTTGACCCCGCCGCCTGTAAAGCCATCACCAGTACTTATGCAAATCCTAACTGTTTAAACGTTTCCCCAATGTACTCCCGCCTCTAAACAATTTCTTATCTTTTCTGAAAGCTTTGGGGGTCTTCAAAAAAAATTTTTCGAATTTCTTTTATTCTATTCACTTGATTCGAAAGGGTCCGGTTAGTAGTCACTTCTATCTGCTGATCTCTCTGTTCAAGATCAATTTCTTTAGGTTATTTTTCTTAAATACGGGGCCCTAATTTGGGGGCACCCCAAAAGATTTTTCTTTTTTCTCTTTTTATATCCCACAGTTCCCCTATTTTGCAAAAATTTGTTTTTAATTTCGCCTCTATGGTTCTTTAAAAACGAAAAGGGGCAAAAAAACTCGCAAGGAAATGGGAATCTTAAAATTTTTTTTTAAACCTTTTTCTTCAAAAAACGGTTTCTGTTTCTATTGTTTTTTATTAATTCGCCTGCGATTGTTTTAAATTCTTTAAGTTCCATTTTTTGTTTTTGGTTATTTTGGGGGAGTTTTTGTAGGGTTTGAAGTTTAAAAACTGCCTCCGCCCTTTAATTTTTGGGTCTAAAAAAACCCAAAGGCATTTGATCTTTCACACGATCATTTCAATTAACCCAGGGAAAAAAAAACTTTGTGGCTTTTTTAGTTGTAAGCTGAACAAGTTTCCCTTGACGTTTTTCCACAAACAAAGCATCTTTTAATTAAAAATCTTTGGTCTTAAATTCGGGGGGTTTTTGACCAAACTTTGGTACAATGATTAACCTACTTTCTTTTAAAATTTCATCCGCATTGAGACTTTGACGATGCGTTCAAAGGGACATTTCCCAACTAAAGTCTCTCCAGTTTAAAAAAACATCAAATTTTTCTTCATTTAAATTCCTGCCATTTTTTTAAAAAATTTAATTTTTTTATTTGCTTCAAAAAAAACCACAAAAAACAAATGGCCGATTCTTGACCCCAAGAAAACAAAAACCCCGGGGCGTGAAGGGAAAAAAACGGAATATTTTTGTTCCAAATCCCTCTACTTTTGATCGATCAAATTCTTACGTCAAATTTCCAGCCCCAGGACAGATAATTGTTTGTCCGCTCTGCCACTTATTTTCAAAAAAACGCTTGATTCAAAAACAGACCCAAACGGGGACATTTTGTACAGAATCTGGACGGCAACTTTAAAAATTTCATAAAACTTGAGGGCAAAATTTTTTCTTTACAAAAGCAACTATTTTAACCAAATTCTGATCTAGGGCAAACCCGGAATAAAGGGGATGACCCTTTTCTTTCAAGGAATCGAAAATGAAGAACACTAAAAAAAGAAAACCTGGAAACAAAAGACGTCAAAAAATATGTACCAAATTTTGCTTTTTGGAAATCGCTTTTCCTTTCCCTTAATTTTGATTTTTTAAAGCGCAGCACCATATTTTTAAAGGAGCTTTAAAAGACGATTGCATATGAACTAACTTTAATGAATACAAACGGGTTATCAATCATCGACACCGAAGCAAAGACAGCATTTCTACACTCGTTTAGATTTTTGACGTTTTTAAAACCCAAAAAAGCAACGATTGCGCACCAATATAGTCACTTTTCCCAATAATACAAAGAGTGATTCACATACAAATACCCAAAGCCGGCAGACACATAGGGAATTTATTTTAGTTTTTCAGCAAGATCCTAAAGATTTTTATTGCTTGGTGAAGAGAAGAACCTTTTAAAAAAGGGGAAGTGAAAAGTTTTAATCCAAAAAAAACGAAATCAATTTTCGATTAGGGCAGCCCAAACCAAATCTACCTACGGTTTAAAACCCTATCACATTTTGATGAAATAAAAAAACTTTTTGGAGGCGGAGGTGTAGAAATCCAACATTTTGCCCTTTGGGTTCTAAATTTTTACATCTCACAATGTTAGGCTTGATTTTTTTTCAAACGAATGGGTTTTGGATTGACCTAAGGTCAACAAGAAACAGTTGCATGGAACGGAAGCTGTGAGAGACGTAAAAAACTTCAAATTGTAAAGAAAAAAGCCGATAAACCGCTTTTTTGACATTTGTTTTAAATATGATCCATTGAATATTGTAAAAAACAGATAAAAAAATGTATATACTAAAATTATTTTTTAATTTTAAAAAAACATTCGTTTTTAGTTTACCAAATTTTCCTACAGCGCTCCAAAAAAGAGAAGAAAACCCCTAACATAAAAAAAACCCTTTAATTAAACCAACATTTCCAAATCAGCAAGTACTAAGCAAACCTTCAAAAAACGCAAAACCAAACGAAATTCGCCCTTAATGCGTTACATATTAAAACGGAGCAACGACATAATTTCCTTTTCGCAGAACGAGTGTTGGTCTCTTTGCAAAAGGCTAGGCGCACCCGCAGCTTTTCCCTAGGGGGGTTTGTCTTTACTCTCGTTTTGTTCATTAGCGTAGGGGCGCTAGCAAAAAAATAAAAAATAAACTCCAAAACACACAGCTAGGGGTTCAACTAATAACAGCTAAATTTGTTCGTTCAAACTGCAATAATAAAAACACTAGCTGACCAAACATCACGGGTGAAGAAAATTAATCGTTTACAGGGCCCATTTTTTTGACTAAAAAGACAAAAGTTTGATCTTCAAAGAAAGGCAAGGGCAATTTTCTCAACACCAGACCCGAGCAATAAAAAAGGAAAAGTTAAAAAAGTAACCAAAATTAAAAAACCGTTCTAAAAACCAATTTAAAAAACACCAAAAGTGTTTAAAAATTTATTTTTTTTAGTCCAAGCGCAAAAAAAACCGTTTATATTGTTCGATTAATATTAAATTTTTTTTAATTTAAATAAATTTTTTGCTTTGAAAAAAAACAGCATCAAGAAAAATAAGAAAAAAACAAAGTTTGAAGGGAAACTGAAGAGACGTTTTCAAGAGCCTGAATGAATTGATTTAAAGTCATTTACCCAACAAACGACAGGGAAAACGTTTTTCACATTTCTCAAGTCCCAATAAAAAACAATAACCCACCGTTTAAAGTAATTTAGCTGTTTTAAATGCTATGTAACATAAATGAAAAAAATCTAGAAGTCTGGGTCTCAACAAACACAACTATTCTTTCTCATAATGACTTTAAAAACCCGGTTTGGGGGGAAAGAAAAAGCTTACAAAAGTTTACCTGCCGCTGAAAAGCTAAAAAAGAAGGGTCTGGTTGGGCCCAAAGGGGGAAGTCTTAGAGATTAAATTAAAACAGGCTAAGTACACCTTGGGCAAGGCTTACACCCTACCTCGGAGTTTTTTTTAAAGAGACAGTTTTAAACATAAAGAATTCAGAACAATGTTCATTGGTCGTTCTTTCAAGGCTGCATCATGTCCGCGAAAACGCGAAAGATACTAAAATTCGGGAATACGCCAAAGATCTTTAAATTCAATGGAATACCTTTCCTGTTATGTAACCAAATTGATCTTTTGGAAAAAAAAAAAACCCAAAACTGTTAATGATAACAAAGAGACAAATTTGGGGGCCCCAAAAGTGTCCAAAAACAGTCCAACAATAGCGAACCACCAAAATCATTGGGGCTTACTCCCCAAATTTTTCCCACAGGGGTCCCCCTTACACATTGATACGCACAAGAGCAAATTTTTGGCGCTACTTCAAAAAAACTAACAACAAGAATTTTGAAAAAATTTTAACAAAATTCCTCGTGCAAGCCGCGAGTAACAATAAAACATTTTAAAAGTTCTGTAGACTTTTAAACAAACTAACACGCCCCCGCCCGGGGGCTAAATTAGTTTTAAGAATGGAAACGGCTGCAAAATTCTCCAACTATTTACGCAGACTTTTGATCGCTTATTGTTCCTTAAAGGGCCCGCACCCCAAAAACTTCGAAAAAAATCTTAATGATAACATCAATTTGTTTTTTGCCTTTATTTTTAGTCGGTGGCGTTTATTCGAGCCAAAATTATATAAGGACCAGATCGCAGAAAAATTCTTAAAACCATGCACAATGCGTAACGCCTTTTTTTAAAAATCAAACTTTTCTGAAATCAAATGCGCCGAACCCAAAAACAGTATGACTCACCCCCATTGTTGGGTTTGCGGGTTTTAACTAACGCCCAAAATTTAAACCCCCCCACAGAGACCATGAACACATTAGCGGAAAGTTTAAGGAGCGCGCATAAAAAATGCAAACTTCACTAAATTTTTAACCAAAGCTGGAAAAACCCACTTTTACAACTTGGAGGTTATGACTCTCACCTTAATAAACAATACGATGCTTTCAGGGTGTCATGCATTGCACAGTCATCAAAAAGTACAGTGTTCACTTAAAAAACAGCTTCTACGACCTATCAACAATGATGGCTCATTAAGCACGGGATTTCCCTTTAAAACCCCGCCCAATAACGGAAAAAAATTTTTGACACAACCTTTTTAGAAAGGGTTTCCCATGAATACATGAACATTTTGGGAAAAGGTTTTGACGAAATACACTTCCGCCCAAAGGCCGTTTTTTCTATCTCAATGAAGGGCATTAGGATTCTATTTCCAGATGCCAAGACACAAAGTTTAAATTGTAAAAAAATGGGGAAATACATGACTCATACTTTATGGCAGATGTTGTTTGTTGCGGACTTTGAAAAATTTTAAAAAACCTGCATGAAACATTACCCTGGTCCCCCGCATTTCTTTTTTGCGCCCGGGATGAGTTGGGGCGCTTTCTTAAATTTACTGGGGGTAAAAGATTTATTTTATTGCTGACCTACCAATGATTTAGAGATTGAAAACGGATTGCGTGAGAAATTTTGTAAGGCGTCGCATCATTTCTGAAAACAAACAAACAAATACTTGATGACTATATCCAAAAAAGGTCAACATCTTTTGTATTTTAAAGCAAACAATTGTAAGGAGGGGAATGGGGCAATCACTTCCATTACGCAACTTTAAAAAATAAAAACCCGGGAACCGAACAATATAAAAGGCATTTGGGTTTGGGGGTTGGCGCCCGCAACAGCGTGGTTTTATTTTAGAATTGACTTAGAATTCCTCATGAACTCCATGCCCCAAATGACTACCTTAGCAGCAGAAGTCTAAAGAGGATCCCAAAAAACCACCTAAACTTTTTGGGCCAAACCAGGCAAAAAAAAATTTTGCTGCCAACAGACTCACAATTTTATTTAAACATGGTTTAAAGTTAACGCTTTCTCGCATAATTTCTTTTTTATCAAAAAAAGTTTCAAAACCATACATCATGAAAACCTGATCTTTAAAATAAACCACGATGCTAAAAAAAAGACTTTTTTAAGTTGAGAACAACACTTTCGGAAACAAGGAAAAAACCCCACAACTAAAGATGCAATTGGTCCCAGAGAAATAACAATAAGCTAACTTCAAAAACCAAAATTACAGGACAAAAGATTTCTAACAGCTTTTTGGGGAAAAGAAAAAAAAAAGAAAGCAAATTAGACAAACCCGTTTTTATTGGGGTTTCTTTTTAGAATTACAAAACTTTTTATGTTTAAATTCTTTATGACACTTTAAGCCCTCGATCCTGAGTCCAGAGCTTTACACAGATACAGTGTTTGTTATAGAATCCCCACTGAAACATTATAAAGACTGGAATTAAAGTAATAAAGGGGATGGGGTGGAAAACACCTTTATTTTCCAAAGATTCGCCTTTTTTATTCAATTACAACAAAGGTTTTAGGAAAAAAATGAATTACTGGAAAGGTGATCAAGGGGTTTGTTGGGTTTAAGGTAAAAATGTACATATTTCGAGCCAGGGGAAAATCTTAAAAGCAAAGGAAAACTCGCCGTTGTGCAGTCAAACTATCACTGGGAAAACAAAGAACTTTTTTGGGAAAAAGACTTTTTTATCAACAACGAAACTCGACTAACACAGAATCAACACAACTGTTGTAACAAAGAAGTCCCTTAGAAGAACAAACCAAAACGGGTGTTTTTAACCAGATTTTTCATATGCAATGGCACTGGGGAAACCCTAAATTAAATTTAAAACGGAAATGTGTCTGGGGATTTTCTGCATTCTCCCTTTACAAAAGATCTTGAGGACTGGGTTGTTTTTTTGTGCCATTTTCCGTAATAAAAACACGGCGGGTCATCTTTACAATTCTTTTTTTTTCATATGGGGCAACCCCAAACTGGATCGGGTTTCCCGATCGTGCCCCCCTTTTCCCTTTCCCCCGAAATAAAATACCTTCTTTTAAAAACCCAAAAGTAAAGTTTTTCCCGGGTGAACTGACTCTCCTTCAGCAACATTTTTTGTTTTCTTTTGATTTCTTGTACTGGTTTAAAAAACCCTTTAAATTCCATTATTCATTGCTCGCAAAACTGAGGGGATCTTTTAACCCATTCGTTGCGAGAATTTTCAACACTCCTGTGTACTGGTAGGGGAAAAAATCTTTCAGCTAACTGTTTTTAAAGTTTTTTATAAAGCCTGATCTAAAAACCCCAATGCCTCTTTTAAGGTAACCCTATTTTCAACAATAATTATTTACTTGGGCCTTTTAAAATTTTTTTCCCCACAACTTGAATCATGGGGATAATTAAAGGGCCCGGGTATTCATTGAAAGCGACAGCAACAGCAGAAGCACCTTTTTTGTTAAAGGTTTTGCATCTTTGATCTTTGAAAACTAGCAATGACGTGGTTTCGTACTTAAATTTTTTTGTCTAATCCCCATCAGAGGGTAAATATAGAAGATCCTTTGATGTGTCGTTTGATTTTTATTGACAAAATTGGCTCTGTATCGCCTAGGGGCAGTAAATAATTTGCCAAATCCTTGTTTAGATAACCATTCCTTTTTTGTTTGTTCACTGACCCTGCTCTTCTTAAACTTTTGTATTTTTGTGATCCCCTTCCAAAATCCTTTGGCAATAATAATTTTGTTCATTTTTTTTCACCAAAAATGTGCAACAAAAAACAACGGGGCAACCAACGACAATAAACCCCCATTCTTTCATCTTTTTTTTTCGATGTATTTAAAAACACGAAAATTTTGGGGGGGGGGAATGTCTCGATTTTTTTTGCCGTTACTAATAAAATTTTTTATTTCTTGATCAACATTTTTAAATGTTAAGCTGCATGCCCCTTCTTTTCATGTGTCATAATAAAAACTAACTCTCAATCCCCTTTTAAAGGGGTCTTGGCACTGCTATTGCACCCAAAACTTTTTTAGCCTTTTTCCCCTCGTGCATTCCCCAGTTTTTCTAAATGCAAAAATTACTTTCCCCTAAAAGCAAACGCATTTACCACAAGCCCGCCTACAATATTGCGATGAACCTTTTTTTTTAAATGTATTTTTTTTTTTCTATTTAAATTGTCTGGGAATAATTCCTTTCTTAACAAAAAAATTTCATGGGAACCGAAGCGCAATGAAAGCAATCAGCTTTTGCTAATCCTCAAAATCCCAGTTTGCCAAAATCTGCTGGCTTTATTTTTACAAACTTTTACCAAACACCCTGTATCCACACAGACCACCAATAACCAAATTAAACAAGGGACACAGTTTTTTTTTGTGCTCATTTTTTAGAAAAAAAAATAATTAAAATTTAAAAAAACTGAACCATGACTACTACGCTACAGGCGCCAAACCTTCCTGAACTTAGAATGATCAAATTGAGACCAAGCTATAATGCCCAAAAAGGAAGGCTGTATTCTTGGCGGGGTGGGAAAAACAAAAAATTCCTCGAACTGAATTCACATTAAAAAGATTTTAAAAGATGTCCCCGCAAGACATTTTAAAAAATATCATAAAAGTATGAACCACTGGGTCTAAATGGAAAAAGGTGGGGGAACGTTCTTATTTTTACCAAACAGTCAGTAATTTGCCCCATTTATTCTGAACAAAAACTACGTAGATTTAACGCAAGATCCATTTTTAAAAAAAGTCATTAGATCTCAGGGTGGATTTACTAAATTTGGGAAAATTAAGTCGCCAGCGGGGTCATAGGAAAAAAACTTTTAAACATAAAATTTTTTTCCCTTTTAAAATGAACGACTGAAAAACAACAAACCAAAAAACGAAACAGGGGAGAAATAACCAAGCCAAAAATCACAAAAACCTGAATCGGGGGAGACCATTAAAAAAACCGGGCGGTGAAGCAGGAAAAAAAATTACAAGGGAACAGACAAAAAAAATTATGTTTCAGAAAATGACCATCAGAAAACAAACACCGCCAACGCCAAACAAGTTTCAAAGCCACTAAAAAAACTCTATGGGATCCCAAAGGGCCCCAAAATCTTCAAGGGAAAATTGAACTTAAAACTGTTGCCATTTTTGGGGCCCTTGCTCGTTGGGGGAGTTATTACGTTATAAAAAATATAACCAGGGAACAGAAACAAAAACAAACAAAAAAACAACCATTAATCAGAAAAACAACTGCACGCCAAAACCGCCAATAACAAAACATCTTTGTCCATTCAATGGAAAAAATATTTTAAGAACTTTAAATTTTTAAATTTTTTTATAAAAAAATCATGGTATTATAAAAAGATAAAGTCAAAAAAAAAAAGACATGGAGTCTAAAAAAAGGCATTTTAAGACCAGAATTGTAACAAAAGCGGTTGCTTCGGGTGTAAACCTCCTTTAAACTTTCGAAAACCTGACAAACTCCTCAACGATGACCGTTTTTTTTAGGGGTGTGTGTACTAAAGCATCGCTAAATTTTAAAAAAAACATAAATTGTATTTTTTTGAAATTATAAGAAACTTTAAAAGAACTTATTATAAAGATGACTTAATCAAGAACTTATCAAGAACTTAAAGTTCTTTCAAGAACTTTTTAGGAACTGAAAACTTAATTAAAAAAAATTAA
>JAFLJL010014105.1:10000-12500 GCA_018398815.1 Conus ventricosus | reverse complement strand
ACGGTAACACTGGGCGACACAGTCTGCCAGTCTGCACAGTAACACTTTGGGCGACAGTCTGCACAGTAACGTTGGGCGACACAGTCTGCATAGCAACACTGGGCGACACAGTCTGCACAGTAACACTGGGCGACACAGTCTGTACAGTAACACTGGGCGACACAGTCTGTACAGTAACACTGGGCGACACAGTCTGTACAGTAACACTGGGCGACACAGTCTGTACAGTAACACTGGGCGACACAGTCTGCATAGCAACACTGGGTGACACAGTCTGCACAGTAACATTGGGTGACACAGTCTGCACAGTAACATTGGGCGACACAGTCTGCACGGTAACACTGGCGACACAGTCTGCACAGTAAAATTGGGTGACACAGTCTGCACGGTAAACATTGGGTGACACAGTCTGCACGGTAACATTGGGTGACACAGTCTGCACAGTAACACTGGGCGACACAGTCTGCACTGTAACACTGGGCGACACAGTCTGTACAGTAACACTGGGCGACACAGTCTGTACTGTAACGCTGGGCGACACAGTCTGTACAGTAACACTGGGCGACACAGTCTGCACTGTAACACTGGGCGACACAGTCTGTACAATAACATTGGGCGACACAGTCTGACAGTCTTCAGAGCTACCAGTCCCTGCATGTGCCACACTCGACTGTCTGTCTTCACGAAGGTTTGTCACAGAATCGCCGACTGTCTTTCTTCACAAACGGTGGCCTTGGTCGATGTAAAATGGGCGGTGAATACCTCCAGGGGTAGACGATGGAAGTGTTGATCCCCGGCCTGTCTTCTCCATCGTCCTCTCCGTCGTCCCCTCTCTGCCGACCGCTCCCCTTCCTCCAGGCTGCACGCGTCCCCGGATCCCCGTCTGCCTGTGGCCCCGAGGCCTCTGGTGAGGGCTGTGGAGTCGAGCAAAGCCCTGTCGATTTTCCCCATGTCTCCGCCTTCTATGTTCAGAGTATTGTGGTCGACCAGCTTGCAGTATAATTTTTCCTTGGAAATACCAGGCAGAAACAACAGCTGGGTGCCTCTTCATCTGCAAGAGTCTTTGCGTGTTCAGTTTGGTGAGGTCTTCGTTTATGCAGATCTTTGTATTTTCATTCCTCAATTTTTTCCTCTGCCTAAGTATTTCGGATTTGATTTTTCTGTTTTTAGCCTGAATGATAACCGGTATGTTTTGTCCGTGCACAAACTTTCCAACTCTCTGCGTGACACTGATGTGGGCAGGTGAAAAGAGGAGACTCCCAGCATTTTCTGTATAAGGTGTAGTACCTTGATTTCCGTCTCTTCTGGCGTCTCTTTCTGTGAATCTCCAGGCAAATTGATTATGTTGAAGTTGTCCTTTCGTGTATATTTCTCTAATGTATTTTGAAGTTCTTTCTCTTGCTTGATGTTTTTCTCCAGATGATCGACTTCATCTGTTAACTCGGAGCATTTCTTCTCCAGTAGTTCTTTTTTCCTCAGGTATGAATTTTCTTTTCTAATTTCAAACATTTCCGATAATACCCTTTCTATTTGTGTATTAATTTTTTTCGTTTGTGTTCTCCACATCCTCCATACCACTTTCCAGACGACGTAGGGCGGTGGTAACTACAGTGTCACTGTTTTCTAGGATTACCTTTTGAGCACCCTCACCTGCCTTTTGAGCACCCTCACCTGCCTTTTGAGCACCCTCACCTGCCTTTTGAGCACCCTCACCTGCCTTTTGAGCACCCTCACCTGCCTTTTGAGCACCCTCACCTGCCTTTTGAGCACCCTCACCTGCCTTTTGAGCACCCTCACCTGCCTTTTGAGCACCCTCACCTGCCTTTGAGCACCCTCACCTACCTTTTGAGCACCCTCACCTGCCTTTTGAGCACCCTCACCTGCCTTTTGAGCACCCTCACCTGCCTTTTGAGCACCCTCACCTGCCTTTTCGTCGCTGTTGATCACACTGCTGGCAAAGTCAGTTATGTTGTGCTGTTGTTGATCTGCAATCTTTCGTTTACTGCTTGACGAACGTTCTCTACTAAACACTTCCTCCTCAACATGTTCCTCTTCTGTGCGAGGGTGAATCGACTTTCCTGTAGCAGGGCTTTCACTGACTTGACTTGAAACATTGTTGGGTCTTTTTGTTCTGGTTCGGTCTCCAGGTGTTGTCTTTTTGGGGCCCACAGTAATGAAAGAGTGACTAACCTGAACACGATCACCGAGCGAAAGACGTTACAGTTGGCGGGAGTTCGCAAATTCACCTTCTGCACACTATGTTACTGATGAAAGTCGTGTCTCCGTTTTTGACGTGACTGAACGAATATTTCTCTTTGGTAAGAAAAGTTCTTCTCTTGATCTTCCTTTCAATGTATAAAAAAAAAAAAAAACGCTGCACTGGATATCTTTCACTCAGATTCACGCGTAGCTGAACCGTGGCGCATCTTTTCTCTCAGCTGTGCGAAGTCCGGAGAAATGCACTCAGGCCATTTCGTGCGGAGCGCCGACAAAACACGTC
>JAFLJL010014104.1:45877-57232 GCA_018398815.1 Conus ventricosus | reverse complement strand
TGAAGTGATAGATGATTTCTGCAACGTAGAGAACGGTTCAGTGGGTCACTATTCCCGGACTTGACTGCCTGTACAGCTTTCCGACAAAATTGAAAGCATTTTGAAAGTTGACATTTGACACCGTGGAACACTGCCGTTTCGTATCGACTGAAAAAGTTTTGACAGACTGAACGGGTAAATAATTTACGGATAAATCTAGACGTCAAGATTGTATCTGGGAGCAGGCTTTTGACGGAAAATGGAGAAAATCTGCGCTTGGGGATGAATTATACTGAGTAAAAGAGACAGTGATTGTCAGTGTATTAAATGAATAGACAATTAGTGTGGATTTTTGTTTGTTTATAAGCTGTCAGTGGTCTATGTGTCTTGGAGGACTAGTCTGAATTTTGATAAATTGCTGTATTGCTGTACCTACTCTAAATTTCAAGGTGTCTGTGATGCGAGATTGTACACAATAAAACTTATGATTGATCTATTCTGTACGTTTGACTTGAATCAACACACACGACGGGCTACTCTGTGTTGTGTGTGTGTGTGTGTGTGTGTGTGTGTGTGTGTATAAGTAGATTAAACAGAAATTTAGATGAAGTAAGGTTCATATTTCTGGTCTTTGACTGGTTGTCTAATGCTTTAACAGTGATATAAAACAGTAATCAAAATCATAATCAAAATTACCGTTGCTTTCAAGCTCACCATTATCTGTTTCGCGAGAAAAGTAACTATGGTCGTTTTCTTGAGGAAAAAAAAAATCTGTTGAATGTTGAAATCTCACCAAAATTATTGCGTCAGGTAACAACACGCATGTGGGTCTTCTCAACGTCAGTGTCATGGACAGACGTGGAAATATGAACGTTGGTGCGTTATCTGAAGTAGGTTCGTTGACTTAGCTTCCAAATCACGTCATTGTCTTAGTTGAAATTTTGCGACTTGGATTATAATTATGCTGTCTCCATAGTCCCATGTCCCCCCCCCCCCCCCTCTTTGTTTTTCTATCCCCCCCCCCCCCCCCCCCCCCCTTCGCCCTCCCTCTCCTCCCGTAATCTCAGGTTTTATCTTCTTTTTTTTTTTCATGTTTAAAGTATGTGATTAAAACCTGTTAAATATAATGATCATCGCCGGTTTTATGCCGGACAGATAATCATTTCAGTTACTTTGTCTTCCCGTTGTTTCAGGGGAATGAAGAATTAAAATGAAATGGGCTCAATGATATCATTTCAACATTTCATGGATCATTCAGTTGCTCTCTCTGTCTGTCTGTCTCTCTCTGTGAGATAGGTTTGCATAGTCCACGAAAGTTCTTTAAAAATCCAAATTAATTTCAGATTTAGATTGTTGATGTCATGCAGTCATATAGAATCTGTCCACAATCAACGGATTTGTCGTGAAGCATATAAGATAAGAGACACAGGTTTGCCTTAATCAGTTGATACTGAACAATCACAGGAATCACTATTGTTGTAACGGATTATTTGCACACGCCCTTTCACAAAAGGCGACAGGCTTGTCGTTGAATGAATCTCTCTCTCTCTCTCTCTCTCTCTCTCTCTCTCTCTCTCTCTCTCTCTCTCTCACACACACACACACACACACACACACACACACACACACAAGGGTTTCTGTTGTCCCATTTCAAGTTCCTGCCAGCACGTGCGCGTCTCGCTGCACCTTAAGGGCGACAGTGCCACACTAATTATATACCAACAGATGCGAGAAGGGGGAGGGTGCACTGCACGTTACAATCGTGTGTCTGACCTTTCCTTTCCTTGTTCACATTTGCTGTGAAAGTTTTTGTCTCCCCCCCCCCCCCCCCCCGTCACCAACACCTGTTTTGCCGCAAGGAGCCGACTTCCAACTTTATCGCATATGTCGGTGTGAAACAGGCTTCGGAGCTTTCACTGTCTGCTCACTCCCCACCCCCTCTCCCTCCGCTTTCTCCCCTCTCCCCCTAACCTCCCTCCCCCCCCCTCCTCCACCCCCTCCCTCCATCCCCGCCCTCCACCTCCTCCTCCTCCCATTCTCTTCTTTGCCCTGCGCCTTACTTCACGCACGCTTTCTTTTTGAAGTTAAACCTTTGGCGTAAATCTGAGATACTGTGCCAGTGTTGGACTGAATTGACAGTAAAGACAGGAGAGAACGGTTGGGGTGGGAATGAATGAATGATCCATTTCTTTCTTCCTTTCTTTCTTTCTGCGTACGCAGGCTGATTCTCCTGCGGACTCTGCCTGTATAGACAGCAGTGGAGTTTTGTGTGTATGACCGTTTTTTTTTAAATTAAAATCCAGCCATTAAGGCAGCCATACTCCATCTTCGGGAAGGTGTATGCTATGTGTAACGTGTCATCCATACCAACGGGCAAATTGGGCTTACTCTTCAGAAAGTTGGTGATGGGATTTGACGTGTGTGCAAGATGTTGTGCGTGCGTTCACACACGGAACCTCGGTTTATGGTCTCATTCGTAGGACTGTATTGGGAATGGAGTCAGAACCAGTGTTAACTCTGAGGGAAGAATCCTCTGTACCGAAATTCGAACCCGCAGCCCCAGGATCACGAGTCCGGAATGAATGATCAATCAGTCGTATCCGTCAGTCCCTTCACATCACCAGTGCCTTTCCTCGTGGGTCTGTGTTCCTTTGTCTGTCCGTCCGGTGGTTGTCTGTGTGTCTGTCTGCCTGTCCCTCTGTCAGTTTCTGTACTCTGTTGTTGAGTTGCCAAACCAAACCAAACCACACCAACCAACCAACCAGACGAAAACGAACATCAGTGAACGAACAAAACCATGGAATGGGTGCTGTATTACGGTTACTGGCGCCGGTAGTCTGGTTATCAACAACAGCGTCACATTTTGTGTGTGTGTGTGTGTGTGTGTGTGTGTGTGTGTGTGTGTGTGTGTGTGTGTGTGTGTGTGTGAATGGTATCAACAGAACTCGCCTTTGAGGTCGGGAACAATGGTGTATTTCGTTCATTGGGGCTTTCCAGTCAGATCTGCTTAATCTGCATAGGCACATGTCGCACATATGTGCATGATATGCGCTTACGGACATGGCTCATGTGAGCTCACCACATGCCACACCATCAAGTGTTCGCTACCCGACTGCCACTGCATATTGTGCGTGTGCGTGCGTTTGTGTAGGCGCGCGCTTGCGCGCGTGTGTGTGCCCCCTCCCCCCCCCCCCTCTCTCTCTGATATACGCGCGCGCATGTGTGTGTGTATGTGTGTGTGTGTGTGTGTGTGTGTGTGTGTGTGTGTGTGTGTTGTGTGTGTGTGAGCATGCGCTTCGCACTTTCGCGTTTGGTTTACGATGGCGCACATCTATCAATCTATCTACCTGTGCATCTGTCTGTCGTATCTATCTATCTATCTATCTATCCATGCATCTCTCTCTTTCTGTCTACCTATCTATCTGTCTGTGTATCTTTGTATCTATCCATCTGTCTGTATATCTGTCTGTCTATCAATCTATTCATGCATATCTCTCTTTATTTCTGTGTGTGTGTGTGGAGAGAGAGAGAGAGAGAGAGAGAAAAGAGAGAGAGAGAGAGAGAGAGAGAGAGAGATAACGATGCCAGCATCCCACTCATTCTTTCCCCTAGTACCCGATAAAGACCGACGATGGACCTGCGGCAGGCAACACAACAGTAAGCAGCAACAGTGTTCACTGGGCAATCAACGCGCACCAGACAACAGCCTCATTACGCAGCCAGCTTACTCTCTCGCAGACCTTCTGTGCAAGTTTGCAGGCAAGTGTGCCTTTGCCCGTCAGCGTCTTATGTGGACAGACTGTCCTTAACCGGAGGAACGTGTCTGCCTGGATTGCATACGGCTATAGGATGTTCAGAGTTCGCCAGTCAAGTGTTTTGGAGAATCTCAGTCGTCGTTGGTATCCAGCATTAAGAAGAAGAAGATGAAGAAGAAGAATGAGAAAAAGAAGAAATGCATGAGTGGGAGTAGTTCCGTATCATACGGATTTCCGTATTGGCCTTTGTTTGCTTTGTGTGTGTGTGTGTGTGTGTGTGTGTGTGTGTGTGTGTGTGTGTGTGTGTGTGTGTTTCCTTCCAAGTCTTCACACACAAAAAAAGAATATAACTTAGACAATTCAAGGTCATCATTTGCTGCCACATGTAGTCAGTGTAAGTGCGGGTTGAATATCTCTTGAATTACGTTTGTAGTTGTTCTCTTGTTTTTTTTTTGGTCTGAAATAGTTTTAACTATATAGTACTGAGAAATATAAAAGTGAGGGTTTGTATAAAAGGAGAACGCAGTAAACTGTTCTTAAATGTCAAGTTTTCGCCCGCGTCTGGGGTGGAAGGGGGGGGGGGTGAGGGGGAGGGGGGGGGCGAAGCGTTGCCCCTGCACCCCACCAGGGGCCTTAGGCAGCCCAAGACCCCAGCCGCAAACTTTTCAGTATTGCGCACATTTCTCACTCCCACCCCTGGAAACGTTTTAACAGCCCATCGTAGCGTGTTTTCGTTCTAGTGATGTCTGTCAGATGATGTCCTTGCTCTTTCTCCCCCCCCCCCCCCCCCCCCCCCATTTTTTTCTCCACCCACTATTCTAGGATTGGTTATTCCTGTCCCTCATAGCAGTTTGAGTCTACATGAATGTTTGCTATCTGAATGTGACGAAAGCCGATGTTAAGCTGGGAGAACGAGCGCGGATCAGGTTAAGTGTTTACTTCATGATAGTTTGTCAGTCTCTCTGTCTCTTATGTCTGTCTGTCTGTGTATCTGTCTCTGTCTGCGTCTGTCTGTGTCTGTCTTTCTCTGTTCTTCTGCCCGTCTGTCTGTCTGTCTTGTCTATCTATCTGTCTATCTATCTATCTATCTATCTATCTATCTATCTATCTATCTATCTATCTATCATCTATCTATCTATCTATCTATCTATGTTTATCAGTCTATCTGTCCACCTATCTCAATCTCAGATTTTCAGACACACACAAACACAGACAAAAACGCGTGCATGGCGCGCGCGCGCGCGCGCACACGCACACGCACACACACAACACACACACACACACACACACACACACACACACACACATTACACACATGCGCGCGCACACACATTAACACGCTCATACTCTCCCTTTCTCTCTCTCTCTCTCTCTCTCTCCTACTCTCTCACTACACTAGTACACACTCTGAACTCCCACACACATACTCTTTCTGTCTGTCTCTCTCATTCTCTCCTCCATTCCCATAACAACTTGCGTTTCTCTTTGCAGAGGTTATTTTCTTTCTGTTGATGACGTCGCCATGGACAACCCAAAAATGATAAAATGTAAACATCAGCATGGAACATAGACTATTACATCAATAGTACAGGCGCACACGCACACACCCGCATGCGCTCACACTCACACACACAAAAATATGTGTCTGTTGATCTATCTATCTTGTCTGTCTATCTATCTATATACATATACACGCATACATGCATGCGCAGAGAGAGAAGAGAGAGAGAGAGAGAGAGAGAGAGAGAGAGAGAGAGAGAGAGAGAGAAGCTGCAGGCAGGCAGACAGACAGACAGGCAGGCAGGCAGGCAGACGGACAGGCAGGCAGGCAGGCAGACAGACGGACAGGCAGGCAGGCAGACAGAAATAAAGACAGAGACAGAGAGTCAGACAGACAGATACCCATTTCAAAATTCATACATGCAAGCTGTATATCCCTCCTTGTCAAATAGTGCACTTTAGACAGAAGAGGCATGGCCAATGCCCACCTCTAACCCCCCCACCCCACCCCCCACACCCCTCTCCACAAGAGAAACTGTACAGATCTGCAGAGCCTCTAAGAGGGACCATCCATATTAGGACCTGCCGCCGAGAGTGATGGCGCTGAGAGTTAAAAACAAAAAACAAACAAACAAACAAAACCCGCAGAATACTAGACACTTTAGCCACCAACGCCATGTCCATAATGACCACCGCCCCAAAGTTGTGTAGTAAGCATCTTGTTTTTTTGTTTGTGGGTTTGCTTCTCTGTCTGTAAGATTACGCAGAACTTTCCGGACCGATCTTGGTGGGACACTTAGCGGAGACCTGGAATAGGACTCAAAGACAGGAACCCTTCAACAAGGTTTTGATGCGGATCGGGGTCAGAGGGCGGATCAAGGATCCGTTCAGCAACACAAGGCAGAAACTACAGACCCGATTCTGAACCGAACTTGATAGGAAAATGGAAAGCGGGTCCAGAGCGAATCCCCTGGACATTTGGTGCGGATTGGGATCAAAAGACGGATCCAGGATCGGTTGGACATGGCCCGAAGTCTGCGCTGTCCTGCGTGCTGCTTTGCTTTGTTCAGCAGCAGCAAGAGTCAAGATCATTCTGTATGAAAGTCAGCGTGGTTCAAAGGTGTCTTGGTTTTCGTTCGTTCGTTCTTTCTTCTTCTTTTTAAAACCCTGGACAGCCGTAGCAGAGGTACCTGTGGTTCAAAGATGCTCTCAACCCTCTATCTGCACCAATCAAAACGTGTTCTTTACGTTGAGACTAAGGAGACAGACGAGGACGAAGCAAGTGTGGCTGCAAAGAGGGCCGTAGCTAATTATCAGCAGCTGTTGAAGGGCTTGTCACATTTAGGGTTGGTTGGTTGGTTTGTTTGATGTCATGTCCTTTACTCAGATAAATGTGATTTATGAGCGGATGCGTGTTCTTAATCGAGCATTATGCACACATGGACGTAACCGTATGTTTGGGCGCCACGCATACACACACACGCACACGCACGCACGCACACACGCACGCACGCACGCACGCACGCACGCACGCACGCACGCGCACACACACACACACACACACACACACACACTCACAACACACACACACACACACACACACACACACACACACACACACACACACACACACACACACAGAGGCTCTCTCTCCTACCCCCCTCTGCCTCCTTCCCTCTTTGTGTCTCTTCACCCTGTATCTCTGTCTGTGTCTTTGCCACTACGTTTGTCCGTCCGTCGGTCTGTTTGTTTGTTCGTCCGTTTGTCCTCTCTCTCTCTCTCTCTCTCTCTCTCTCTCTCTCTCTCTCTCTCTCTCTCTCTCTCTCTCTCTTGTCCGTCTGTCTGTCCCTCTGTCTGTCTGTCTGTCTGTCTGTTCATTATCAGTCTATTAACTCTGTCTGTCTGTCGGTCTTGTCTGTCTGTCTCTCTGTGAGTCTGTCGTCCGTCTGTCTGTCCTTCTGTCTGTCTGTGTCTGTCCATCATCAGTCTATGTCTGTCTATCTGTCTTTGTCTGTCTCTCTCGCTCTCTCTCTCTCTCATTGACTGGTTATGTTCAACCAGATGAACTCGTACATGGATAGATCAAGAAAGAAAGGAGGCCTTTTTATTTATTTATTATTTCATTTTACATGAATAAAACATTTGTTGATTTCTTGAAACGACAGTTTTCATCGGAGAGAAATATATTCATACAGAAGCCATATTAATTTAATGTTTTCTGAGCGTCATGCAGTTACAGTGTGGATAAATCATACATTAATTGTACCCACCACTGCCAGCCCTGCCGATTTTTTTGTTTTTTGTGTTTTTTTGTTTTTTGCTTTTTTGTTTTTGAATTTCGATACTACAGAAATCACTTCCGAAATCTGGAATTTGTGAAAAAATAAACAGTTTCAAATTGTAGGGGTTGGGTGGGGCGTGTGTTGGGTTGTCAGTTTTGAACAGAACTGGCAACATACTTAAGAATAAAGCCCATACCATGTTGTGTGAATGTTGGCAATGATATATTGTGAACAGTGCATTTTTTTTTTTTTTGACTCGCACATTCGTCAGCTGAAACTATTTGTGGTGCATTCTCTGTCATGTTCCACTCACAATGAAACATGTTCTTTTTAGAATGGTGGGGCTTGCATGATGTCAGACCCAAACACTTTGCAGCAGACTTCGTGAAAACCTTGTTCAGAAAGATTCCACTCGATGCGATTTTGTTGGTTTTTTTTTTATTTTTTATTTTTTTTATTATTATTATTAATTTCTGAAAGAGATCAACATTCTTTCATCAGATGTAAGAATTTACGGAAGACGGATTTTAACGAGACTTCCGGTGTGATTTCAGAAGCTGTGGAGTTGTGTGTGTGTGTGTGTGGGGGGGGGGGGGGGGGGGGGGGGGGGGGGGGGGGGGGGGGGGTTCTTATGACTTTTAGAGTTGACTTCAATGCGGTGACAGCCCTGATGTGGCCGTTTGCGGTCAGCTGGGCAATAAGCAGTGTTAGCCCTTATTCCCTGTCAGCTAAAGGGTTAAAATGCTTCCAGTCTTTCCCTGTCAGCTATAGGGTTAAAATGCTTTCAGTCTTTCCCTGTCAGCTAAAGGGTTAAAATACTTTCAGTCTTAAACCAAACTGCCGCATCTTCAGCGCTCTCTCTCTCTCTCTCCCACACTTCCATCCCGTGACTCCCAAATTTCGACTCCAGACAGAAGGCTGGCAGCTATGTTCAATGCGAACTGGAATGTGTCTGTTGAAACAAATTTGAACAGTTACTGATAAAGCACCGCCAAGGAACGTAGACAAACGAATCACAAGACAAAAAACCACGACTCGTTTTGTCTACGTTCTTTGGCGGTGCTGTATCAATAACGTTTCAAATCTGTTTAGATTTCCGCCCGCAGTCGCCTCACTTTGCAACTAGATCTATCTTTCAAACAGTCTGCTTCAAAAGTGTGAAGTTATATATATAGGCTATATATATATGTGTGTGTGTGTGTGTGTGTGTGTGTGTGTGTGTGAAGTCACCATGACGCATAGGGTACTTTCTTTACTTTTCCTTCTTTTTTTTTTCCCCAAAAAGTTTGTACGGAGGTCATCTTACTGATTGTTGTCTGGTACTACTACTGGTTTTGTTTATTCATTTCTCTCTCTCTCTTTTGTTTTGGTATTTGACAGCAATGAGTGGGTTTCAAGTTAGAGAGTGAATTAAAATAAGAAAATCTGCAATCGCGTCCGTATGTTAAAGTTGCGCTTATGTGTGAGATTTGTTTATTTACAATGGTTAAAACTTTGTGTGTGTGCGCGCGCGCGCGCGTGTGTGTGTGTGTGTGTGTGTGTGTGTGTGTGTGTGTGTGTGCGTGACAACAGATAATGACTGAGGTTTTGATCATGAGTATAAGTTTTCAGTGCATCGCTGTAAGCGCTTTTCAATAACCATACTTACACCTGTCCTCCACCCCCCACCCCTCACACACACACATCCCATCCCTACCCCCAAATGACAAGTTTCTTATTATTGAATAATAGATGTTTGTTGTTTTTTTTTCTAAAAGAAAAAAAAAATATGGTCTTGACTTTCACGTTTAGAAAAAAATAACAGCAAATGGAAACAATCACTATAAGTGGTTCGTGCTTGGGAAATGGCGAACCGTGAACCGTAACACCCCCGCCCCCCCCCCCCCCCCCTCATCCTGCTCCCCGACTCCCTCCCCCACTACCCCCAACCCCCTTGCCCGCAGTTTCTCTTTCCGTTAATCAACCCGTCTTTGAAAGACAGGCCAAAGAGGGAAGGGAAAATAAAAAACAAAAACAGACAAACAAAACAATCTTCACGCGGCTGCAGTCAAGTCTATGAACTTCCCTGAACCCTGTACTCTCTCCCTGAACCCCCCACCCCTCTCTCTCTCTTCCCCCGCCCCCTTTCCCCAAACCGATCCCACTCCTGCACACACACACACACACACACACACAGTGGTCAAGTTTGTTTTTACCCTCCCTGTCACCAACTTAATTAACCCGTCTGGCTGCTGACTGACTCTCCTTTCCTCCTCCTCCTCCTCCTCCTCCCGTGTCCTCTTGGTTCGTTTTGGCCACAGAAAAAACACAGAGACACGCACGCACGCACGCGCGCCCCGCCGCGCCCGAGCACGTCAGTGCCACGCTCACGTCACTGGCGAAAGGTCAGGCGCGCACGCACGCATGCACATGCGCACGGGCTCGCATATTCTTGGCGTTTGCCACTCTGACCTCTCTGGAGTGGCCAAGCCAAGCGAGAGACAGGCGTGCGCGTGGGAGAATTTTGTGTTTTATGGAAATGAGAAGGATTGGGAGGGGCTGAGGGTCGGGGGAAGGGGAGGGAAGGATGGGAGGGGGGGGGGATGAAGGGCTACAGCGGGAGGAAGAAGGGGAAGAATCGAAGATTTTGCAGAGGAATTGGCCAGCCGAGAGGACCAGAAATGTGTGTGTGTGCGTGTGTGTGTGTGTGTGTGTGTGTGTATGTCTGTGTGTGTGTGTGTTCGCGCGCGCGCGGGTGTGCGTTCGGGCGTATAAATTCTTATATTTCTGTTGTATACATGAGGTGAAGTTTGTTGTCATCGTGGCAACAGAACAAGCGGTGGACGTGATTTCATTGATAATGGATGACGGCCGGGTTGAATTTGTTCATTGACTGGACCAGGAAATGCTGTACGATTTAGACCTGCGTTGACCACTGAGGATGGCTCAGTGCAAAAACAAAGTATTTTTTTTTTCGCCACATCATCACATATTATTATAGGTCTCTGTGTTTTTTCTTCTTTTTCTCTTCTTTTAAGGTGAGGAGGCTTCGTGGTGCACACCATTAAGGGGCCACACAGTGTGTATTGTGATTTACATCACATTTGACATGAAAGCTGCTTTATAGCAACTGTATTGAGACCACCTTGTTCAGGAATGTTCCACCAGATCTGGATAAAAAAAAAACAATTATTTATTTGTTTTTTAAATTTTTATTTTATTTATTTATTTTTAAAATTATTTTTTTTATTATTTTTTTTTAAAAATTATTATTATTATTATTATTTTTTTTTTTGGGGGGGGTCTCAAAAAGACGTAAATATTGTTATTTCATTTTAGATTTCATGGACAAGAGATCCAGTTTTAGTGCGCTTTGAATATGTATGAAAGAAACTATACTCCATTTTGCAACACCCCCCCCCCCCCCCCCCCCCAATAAAAAAAAAATGTGTAGAATGAGTCAATTTTGAGGGCGTGACAGATCTTTCATGTCCCCTCCCTCCCCTCGCCCACCCTTTCCCCCTCCCCGGCTGCTGAGCACCGAGCCGGTTAACAACATGAATGGATGATCATGAAGGCAGTTTGCAATGCAGTAGAACCTGAACTTCGCTAACACCGAGGGCTTAGAGGGGGCAGCGGGAAGATGAGCCACAGTCTGTCGCCTGTTCGTGGACACGAGGAAGGGAATTGGCTGTGAATCTACATTGCAGAGAGATATAGGCTACTCCGCTGTGGTGACTGCTGTTATTTGTGCTGTTTGCTGCTGTTGTTGTTGGCTTTGACCTGTTGGCAGTGCTGTCTGTGCCGATATGGTTGTGTGTGTGTGTGTGTGTGTGTGTGTGTGTGTGTGTGTGTGTGTG
>JAFLJL010014104.1:38377-43377 GCA_018398815.1 Conus ventricosus | reverse complement strand
GGGGGGGGGGGAGGGGGGGGGGGGGAAAGGACCTTCCCTTATACTGCGGCATTTTCTCTCTCCTCCACTGAGAGTTCTTGTGGTTTCTCTGGCGTCGCACGTGTCGACTTGCCACCGCGGCGTCCGGACTGGCCCGAATTGCGCAATTCACGGAGTCTTGGCTTTTATTTATTTTTTTGTTTTCTGTTTTGTTTTTGTTTTTTCTCTTGTTTTTTCGGGGGGGGGGGGGGGGGGGGATGATGAGTTGGGTAGAGGTGGGGGTTGTTTTTTTCCTGCACCCACATTTTGCATAGCGTCGACGTTTTATTTCTCTCCCCAAGCATTTTTTTTTTCCTAATTATTCTTTCTGTTTTTTTTTTTTCTTTTTTTATTTTTTTTATTTTGTCAAACGTTCTGATTTCTGTCGGTTACAGGTCCGAAGAGTTTATGGGATATGTAGGTCGGGTAAGTGTGTGTAGGGTGGGGATGGGGGGGGGAGGGAGGGGGGGGGTGCTATTACTTAATATTATACCTACATGTGATCCATTCATTTATTACCGAGGTGTTTTATTTTCTGCTTGTCGAGGACTAGGTTCACTCACGCTCGTCATCTGTCTGTTCTCTCCGGGATGGCGCTTGTCTGGAATCCGAACGCGTGTGCATGTAGGAGTGTCTGCGACGTTCAGGAAGGCGCACCAGGCTTTTTAATACAACAGTATCCTCTTGTCACTCGGACACAGACATAGACACACCACACACACACACACACACACACACACAACACACACACACACACACACACACTGCAGGGCTTAAGAGTCCTACTGAGCCAATAGCCTACCTCTTACGTAGAGCCAGACACCATCTCCAGAGCAGAGATGCCAGACTGGCTCCGTTGGCACCGGTCCACAGACGCCAGCCCCAACATTCTCCAGTCCTGTCCCACCTGAAACCCCTCACGACAGGAAGCGTGGCCCGGTGCAGAGTGGACCTTGTGGCAGAAGATGCTGGTGAGGTCGACGGCGGGCTACAACAGCGGACTGCCCATGTAACCTGGCCGGGAACTCGAAAAGATGATGAAGAAGAGGGGGCCGGAATAGCTCAGTTGGTAGAAGCGCCGGACTCGTAATCCAAGGGTTGCGGGTTCGAATCTCCTTTTGGGCCGTTTCGGTACAGGGGGATTTTTTCCCTCGGAGTTAACATCAGTTCTGACTCCATTTCCCATACATTCCTTTTTGAATGAGACTATAAGCCGAGGTTCCGTGTGTGAACGCACGCATAACATCTTGCACACACACACACGTAAAATCCCATCACCAACTTTCGGAAGAGAAGGCCAGTTTGGCCGTTGGTAATGGATGACACGTTACACATAGCATGCCACCTTTCCCGAAGATGGAGTGTGGCTGCCTTAAAGGCGGGATAAAAACGGTCATGCACACAAAACTCCACTTCCTTTGTTGGGTAGATGGGATTAATACTTGTCTGTCCGTATAGGGAGTGTCCCCCAGGAGCATCAGCCTGCGTACGCAGAAGAAGAAGATGATGAAGAAAGCTCTGGTATTGTGACTTTAGCACGGCGAAGTCGCCAGTCAGAATGTTGCCAGTTCGAATCCCGCCAGTGCTCAGTATCAATAACGCCATTGTTGACTGCCCAGCTTAACGCGTTGTTGTCAGTGTGGGGATGTTTTAGAGTAGGACAGGTTCTCTTCTCACATTCCTCCCGGCGATGGTTATGGCCTCGTCTATCGTGTCAGCGTGGAAGGCGTAGTGTGGGGGCGATGAATGTGAAGGAACTGAGAGGATGAGGAGATTGGGAGATGCCACGGTCTGCTGAGGCCAAGTGGTTTGTCTCTTTGGCAGTGAAGGGCTCAACCTGTATTGATGCCCTCTTGATTTCTTCATTCCTCGTCGCGCCCCGCGCGCGTGTGTGTAATGTGTGTGTGTGTGTGGTGTTGTGTGTGTGTGTGTGTGTGTGTGTGTGTGTGTGTGTGTGTGTGCGCGCGTGCGTGCGTGCGCGCGCGCTTGCGTTCATGTACACGTGTATTCGTCGTCAGTCTTTTCAGTCAAAGTGATATTAGACGAGAGAATGGAATGTTGTGTTTGCTTAATATGTGTGTGTGTGTGTGTGTGTGTGTGTGGTGTGTGTGTGTGTTGTGTGCGCGCGCGCGCGTGCGTGTGTGCATGTGTCGGATGAAAAATTGGTACAAAACCCCACCCCCCTCCCTCCCCACCCCCCTATCCATATTTTCATACCTACGTGAAAGGACTTTATTGTGACAAGTACCGAAGTTTTGTCAATTGTGGTTACCTGTCACTGTTGCTTTGCCCTTCTCTCTCTGTCCTCGTCTCTCTCCTCTCTCTCTCTCTCTCCTCTCTCTCTCCTCATCTCCTCTCCTCTCTCTCTCTCCTCTCTCTCTCTCTCTGTTAGTGTATGTGCGTGCGTGCGTGCGTGCGTGTGTGTGTGTGTGTGTGTGTGTGTGTGCATGCTTTCGTGCCTGTGTCTATGACCTTAAAGTGAAGGGGAACGTATCGGCGGTGTTTGTGTTTCACCTGTCACTCCACCTGTTCATCTGTCGACAGCACTTCGTCCTCCAGCTCCCCGAACTGTGTCCTTGTCACAAATCTCACCTAGTGCAGGGAAGGGGGCAGAGAGAAGGTCGATGGGGAGGGGGGGGGGGGTGTCGGAGGGGCGGGGAGAGAGGGGAGGGAGGGGGTGAATGGGGTAGGAGAAAAGATAAGGGGACTCGAAGAGGGGGTGGGGGTGGGGGGTGAAACGCATCCTGGGTTTTTACTCTTCACCTGTGTGTGTGCGTGCGTGTATGTGTGTGTGTGTGTGTGTGTGTGTGTGTGTGTGTGTGAGCGCGCGCGCGTGTGTGTGCATTTTTCATTATTTGTTTTTCAAGGACAGGTTGACACCTATGCAGCAGGTGCTTTTGTTGACAGCAGTAACATCTGAGTGACACCTTGTCATAACGTCCTCCCCCCGGAGCTTCCCCAGCAGAGCGTGGCGGGTGCATTTTAGTGCTTTAGTTCAGCATGCATCACGTAGGTAGCAGACTGCATGGTGCAGGTTTTTTTTTAGTTTTTTTTTTTTTTTTTTTTTGGGGGGGTGGTGGGGGGGGGGGGGGGGGGGGGGGGGGGGGGGGGGGGGGGGGGGGGGGGGGGGGGGAGTAGGAATAGGAACGTGCTGTGCACGTGCAACCCACAATTTGAAAAAGAAAGGAAAAAAAAAAAAAGGAACGAAAGCAGTAATCGTGTGTGGTCGCATTTTGCGGGGAGTGGGGTGGAAGGGGGGGGGGTATTTATGTGTAACGAATGTAACATATCATGTGATGTTTGGTTGAAGATGGTTAGGAGGAGGAGGGAAGAGAAGGAGGTGCGGGCAGGGGAAGGGGGGGGGGGGGGTGTTGAGGGCACGGCACAGTCAAGTGGTTCGAGCGTTCGGTTGCAGAGCGGACGATCGCGAGTTCAAAGAAGGAATGCTGGTTCAAATCACCCCTGGGGTCGATTGTATTCATTGATTTATTTGTTGTTGTTGTTGTTGTTGATTTTCACCACTCTGTCTATCCATCCAGCAGTAAAAAGTGATGTTCCCGGTTGAGTTTGAGGAAGGTGAAGGCGGCGGAGGGTCAGGCTCAGTCTTTCATTGTGTCATGTCCCAGACACGGTGAACCTCTCAAGTACGCTGTCAGCTCCGACCGCCGCTTGTCCTGGGGGTGGGACTTGATCGTATTTCGCGTTTCAGCAAGGTAGAAAACGTAAGGAAGAAAGCGATTGTAGCGGATTACAGGGAAGCTTGGGAAACTTGCAACCATGATAGAGAGGGCTGTTCGACAAAGTGAGGTGATTATCCCTGTTATTGATAGCATATTTTTGTTCTTTACTCCCTTTTAAAAAGCACCCTTACTATCCGGAAAGTACAGTGTTAGTGAGTGATAAATTCACAGGGTTTTTTACGTCATTGGCTTAATTAAGGTTTACAGCCAGCAACAGTGATAAACAATCTGTGATTTTATACGTCATTTGGTTTAAGGTTTACAGCCAGCAGACGTGATACACAATCCAGGAGAACGGGGTATCGGAATCTCTGTGACTCGGAACAGATTACCACCAGAACAACTAACGGGACTTAGACGGAGTAGCAGGAATCGAACCCGCATTCTGTGACTGCAAAGTTTGTACTGTGCCACTTTGCTAACCTGGCCCCCACATGGTATTAATGGTTTTGGGGGCGTTTGAAAAAAAAAAAAAACCGTCCCACAACTCATCACCAGAACGCCAACACTTTCAGTGGACTGCGGGATTAAACTCGGAGTGTGTGATTCGAACTGGTGCTCTACCACCCGTCTTCCCCACGTGCGGGTGTATCATAAATTAGAGGCTTTTAAAAGTAAAGTCCCTTGCCCTGGGTACCACCGAACGACAACACTTTAAGACGGGTTACGGGATTCGAACTGACGTTCTGACTGTGAACTCGATGCTCAACCACATAGGCTACCCGCACCCAAGGTGCCAACTATAAAAACTTTTAAAGTATGATTAGGGTATGGACCACCCCCAAACACACCCCGAAAACGGGTGGTGTAGAGGGTTTCAAAAACGTTCACTTCAATTCCGATTTGGGGTCTTCCTTCTTTGACCCCCCCCAAGAGGAATTAACCCCTTTTTTTCCCACGGTTTCGAAACCATAGCATTTACACCTGATTTTGATTCTCACTTTCTCTAGATCCTGCATCTCATCATTCTGGGCCATTCTCTCTCCACTGAAGGGAGAACAAAAAGTCACTGTCTTTTTTTTTTTTCCCTTTTTCTTCCACAATGAAGAACTGCCATTAAAAGGGGGGAAACCCCCCTTTCCACGTTTTTTTTCTCTCTCCCCCCCCCCCCCCCCCCCCCCCCCCCCCGACCATGAAGAAATGTTATTATTTCAGGGTTAATAAAAGGATAGCGTTTACCCAAATGCATCAAAAATTTGTCGGGGTTTCAACATTTCCCCGGAATTCGCCAAATGGCGAAGA
>JAFLJL010014104.1:30000-34877 GCA_018398815.1 Conus ventricosus | reverse complement strand
GGTTCTTCAGGAGGTCTGGAGTCTTCGGGCCGACGTAAAAGCAAACCAAACAGCCGGACGATGTGAACACACCGCTTCTTTGACAAATGATGATTAACTCGGTAAGCAAACAAGTAACCAATTTGAAAAAAATTCCCCCCCCAAAAAAAATATTTAAAAAAATAAAAAATAAAAAAAGAAGAGCAACAAAAAACTCCCCCCCCCCCCTAAAAACAACAAACAAACAAAAAAAAAAAACCAATAAAAAACTGCAGATTTAGCGACCGCTCCCTCTGTCCTCGGTGCTCCCGTCCTCTCTCTTTCTCCTCCCCCCCCCCCCACCCTTTTCTACCCTCCTTCCCCTCCCCCTCCCCGCTTCCACACACTCCCCCCCCACCCCCCCCCCACCCACCACCCCAGCCTCCTTCCTCTGAGGTGATGAGGTCAGAGGGAGAGCCCCTGTCGTGGATGGGGAGGGAGGGAGGGAGGGGGAGGAGGTCAAACTTTTTTTCTTTTTTTTAAAGCTCCGACTGGGGTCCTGTGCCGTTTAAACTTTATCACCTCCTGCCTCGTGCCCGCCTCGTGTCGCTCGCCGCTCGCCGCCTCCTCGCTTTCCTCGTATGTAATCAGGTCTCGTGCGGTGGTGATGGTGGTGGTGGTGGTGGTGGTGATGGTGCCTTCCTTCGACTGATTTGTGCCTCTCAACTGGGTTTGGGAGGAAAGAGGATTAGCTGGGGTTTATCTTCTGTCCATGGAGGATTTATCCTCCCCTCCTCCTCCTCCTTCTCTTCTCCTCTTCCTTCTCCTTCTCCTCTTCCTTCTCCTCCTCCTCCTCCCCCCCTCCACCACCTCCATCCCACCGCCTCAGCCTTCACAGCAATCCCCCTGCTCTCCTCCCTCCATACCGTATACATGGACACGCTCTGTCAGTCTGTCTGTCTGTCTGTCTCTGTCTCTCTCTCTCTCTCTCTCTCTCTCTCTCTCTCTGTCTCTCTGTCTCTGTCTCTTTCAGTGTCTGCAGCAGGCAGTTTTAAAAAGGCCTTGTCAGTTGGCGCAGTAGGTTCGCGACCAAACGTTACCGAGTTCGAATCTCGGAAGCACCAACATAAAATCAGTCTGTGTTTTTTTATTTGTTTATTTATTTATTTATTTATTTACCTATCCATGTATTCATTTTATTCATTTATTCATTAATCTTTTTTATTTTAATTCATATTTTTATTTTCGGGATCGTCTTAACATCTTTTCGTTCTGCTGGTACAGACAGCGTCAGTTTAATAATAGATAGCCTCCCCTTTCAGCCCCACCCCTCACCATCACCCCCACCCCGCCACCCCCACTCTCTTCCACTGCCCCGGGGGATGGTTCTCCTACGATGGGTGTAAACGTTGTGCACCTCCGGTAACTGAGGCAAGACACCAGTTTGTGATGGCTGGGAGGTTCCAGTGTCCTCACGTTTTGCTGGACTGAGGGCGCTCGCTGCTGCTGCTGCTGCTGCTGCTGCTGCTGTTGCTGCTGCTGCAACTGCTTCTGCTGTTGCTGCTGTCACTTCTGACACTGGTGCTGTTACCACGGCTGCTGGTGTCGTTGCTGCTGTTAATGTCCTGCTGTTGCCACTGCTGAAACTATTTTGCTGCTACTGTTGTTGTTGCTGCTGTGTTTTACTGCTTCCTAGACGTCAGCCAAAACAGCTGTTGGTTGTTTCTCGTCTTCCCTGTTTTATTCTGTTTTCCACTCAGATTGTTCGCAGTTCGTTTACAAGTGCAGATGAACATCTTGTTCTGCTCTCTCTCTCTCTCTCTCTCTCTCTCTCTCTCTCTCTCTCTCTCTCTCTCTCTCTCTCTCTCTCTCTCTCTCTCTCTGTCATTCTCTCTTCATCTCTCTCTCGCCCTCTCTCTCTCTCTCTCTCTCTCTCTCTCTCTCTCTCTCTCTCTCTTCTCTCTCTCTCTCTCTCTCTCTCTCTCAGAAAGTGAGTGCCATGTGGGAATCTGTTATACCTGGAGTATGACTAACCCATAGCCAGTATGGACAGTCTGGATGGGGAGGAGAGGGTGTGGGTGTAGAGCTAGATGGACTGATCATCCTGTGTCGTGTAAGGTTAACCGATTAGCCAGAAGGTAGTTTTTGTCCAGTTGTCACTTGAAGGTTAAACGATTAGCCAGAAGGTAGTTGCTGTCCAGTTGGCACTTGAAGGTTAACCGATTAGCCAGAAGGTAGTTGCTGTCCAGTTGCCACTTGAAGGTTAACCGATCAGCCAGAAGGTAGTTGCTGTCCAGTTGCCACTTGAAGGTTAACCGATCAGCCAGAAGGTAGTTGCTGTCCAGTTGGCACTTGCCACAGAACGGGACTAACGCTTACTGGTTTTTCGACAATCGATAAACGGTTTATAGATAATGTTTATATTTCAGTAAGAGTCAAGACTGATGACCTCCACGTCTTCAACATTCACAGAAAGAATGATACACTTAGGTCCTGCAGTTAATGATTCACAACAGGAAAACAAACTCACATTATACATTTTATTAGTGGAGACTGAGGTTAGTAAGATGTGGTCAGCAGATACTGTGATGCCATCAACATTCACTGAGCATCAACAATACAGATAACAACATTATTCAACCAAAAAACACTCGTTTATGTACTTACTATTTGGCTGCACCAGTCGCGCGCAAAAGAGAGGAATGAAGTCACAGAGAGAGAGAGAGAGAGAGAGAGAGAGAGAGAGAGAGTGTGTGGGGGGGATGGGGGGGGGGGGGGTGTGTCTCACACGTTTGTCCAAAGATGGTCAGTCAGATGGTCTTAGACTGGGTCGGTGTTATGAGGCTATCCGGATAGCGAAAAAAAGAAAAAAGAACTGGAGGTGGGGCGGGTGTCAGAAAGATGTTAAGGAGTGGGAGGGGTTGTGGTGATGCTACAAGAAACGGCCGTCAGATGGGGGATGGACAGTGGGGGGGGGGGGGGGGGGGGGGGGGGGGGGGGGGGGGGGAGTGGCATGGCCAGAGGGAACAGCCAAGGAGGAGATCAATAATATTCATGATTTCTGGCCGGCACCTAGGCCCGAGCGGAGAGAACACTTGCAGCTGTTTTCTCTCTCTCTCTCTCTCTCTCTCTCTCTCTCTCTCTCTCTTTTCTCTCTCTCCTCCCTCTCTCCTCCCTCACCTCTGCTCCTCCATTATTCCACCCATTCTCTGTCTCTCTTTCACCCTGTGACTGCGTTTTTATTTATGTCGTTATAAACACCGTGTACTATCCACCCCCCCCCCCCCCCCCTCCACGGCGGAGCTGTTGCGATTCGGCGTATCGGCGTATTTGGACTAGTGTCTCCGCTATGACACCCCCTTATTGAAACTCTCTCTCTCTCTCTCTCTCTCTCTCTCTCTCTCTCTCTCTCTCTCTCTCTCTCTCTCTCTCTTTGTGTGTGTATATTATGTGTGTGTTTTGTGTGTGTGTGTGTGTGTTGGTCAGTACAGCCTTGAGTTAATCTGACAATAAATTGGTTTCAGTCAGTCAGTGTGTGTTTGAAAGAATACATGTGTGTGTGGGGTGGTGGTGGTGGTGAGGATTGTGTGTGTGTGTGTGTGTGTGTGTGTGTGTGTGTGTGTGTGTGTGTGTGTGTGAGAGAGAGAGAGAGAGAGAGAGAGAGAGAGAGGAGAGAGAGAGAGAGAGAGAGAGAGATTAATTACATACTGAAATATCGTCAGTAAAAGAAAGTAGAAGTTGTGTATGAATGCGATTATCCTTAAAGTGTGTTTAAATGGATACATGGATGCGCACATATGTATGCTCGTAATATAATGTACATAACGTACGTACGTACGTATGTATGTATGTACGTCTGTAATGTATGTATGTATCTGTGTATTATGTAAGTACATTTGTTGTGCTCATTCTTATGTATTATGCAAGTACGTTTGTCGTGCTCATTCTTATGTTGACTGCTGCCTGGGGAATACTGTTTTGTACATTTTATAAAATGTCTGTTGCTTAAGGTCTAAAGAAGACCTGTCTGTAGAAAATGCACTTGGCTCTGTCATACTGTGTTGTTAATGGAGCCATTGTTGCAAATAGTACAAACAACAGACATGAGACATGCCCACACCAGTAACCCCCAGGTGACAGTCAGCGTGCTTTCTGTTTCGTTTTGTTTTTGCCTTGTCGTCTGAAAGCTGCCATTTCATGGGAGATTCTTGAACGTGGCAGTCACCTTAGCTATGTGAAAGCTATGAATGAAAAGAAAGGTGAAGAAGTTGTCAGTCTCCATGGCCGTCGTCTGAAACAAGGGCAAACAAAGACTGCGACGCCAAATGACGGAACAAACAAAACAAACAAACGAACAAACAAAACAAACGCCACGCGTTTCCGTTTGTTGTGTCTGCTTCAGGCGAGACAAAATACCATTCAGCACAAGGAGGACCAAGGACAGACAGACAGTCACGCTCACTTGTATTGTCTCGGATGGAGGGGATAAGTGACTGACTGTTCGGCCTTTGTTGTTGTTGTTGTTTTGAATTGTGCATGTCTTACCTGAAGAAGACCAGTGGGTCGAGCCACGTTGTTGTGTTTATTTTGCAATTTGTTTGTTTATTTGTTGGTGTGGTTTTATTTCTTCGTTTGGCGGCGCAGTACTTCAGTGTATCGCTTTTTGTTTTATTGTTTGTATTTCCCGCCAGCAGTCAACCCCACTTTTAAACTTGTCTCAAACCTGTGGATTGATGAAAGGTTGCGAACTTGACAGTCGTCACCAAAGCTGTCTGAAAGCTGTTGTTTTAACAGCCGGGGTGGGAAGCCAGAGAGGCAGGCCCATACACCAAACGTGAAGCTTCTTTCTTGGCTCATTTCTGCGGCGTGGTAAGACTCTCAGGGTTCAGTCAGTGCATGCACGCGCGCGCGCGCGCACA
>JAFLJL010014104.1:22500-27500 GCA_018398815.1 Conus ventricosus | reverse complement strand
TCAGTTCACGTTGTTCACAGCCAAACATCATTGGTTTGTCCCCTCTGAAATGCCTTCAGTTCACGTTGTTCACAGCCAAACATCACTGGCTTGTACCTTCTGAAATACTTTCAGTTCACGTTGTTCACAGCCAGACATCACTGGCTTGTCCCCTCTGAACTACCTTCAGTTCACGTTGTTCACAGCCAGACATCACTGGCTTGCCCCTCTGAAATACCTTCAGTTCACGTTGTTCACAGCCAAACATCACTGGCTTGTCCCTTCTGAACTACCTTAAGTTCACGTTGTTCACAGCCAAACATCACTGACTTGTACCTTCTGAAATACCTTCAGTTCACGTTGTTCATAGCCAAACATCACTGGCTTGTACCTTCTGAAATACCTTCAGTTCACGTTTTTCACAGCCAGACATCACTAGCTTGTACCTTCTGAAATACCTTCAGTTCACGTTGTTCACAGCCATGCATCACTGCTTTGTCCCTTCTGAACTACCTTCAGTTCACGTTGTTCACAGCCATACGTCACTGGCTTGTCCCCTCTGAAATACCTTCAGTTCACGTTGTTCACAGCCAAACATCATTGGTTTGTCCCTCTGAAATGCCTTCAGTTTCACGTTGTTCACAGCCAAACATCACTGGCTTGTACCTTCTGAAATACCTTCAGTTCACGTTGTTCACAGCCGGACATCACTGGCTTGTCCCCTCTGAACTACCTTCAGTTCACGTTGTTCACAGCCAGACATCACTGGCTTGTCCCCTCTGACATACCTTCAGTTCACGTTGTTCACAGCCAAACATCACTGGCTTGTACCTTCTGAACTATCTTCAGTTCACGTTGTTCACAGCCAAACATCACTGGCTTGTACCTTCTGAACTCTCTTCAGTTCACGTTGTTCACAACCAAACAGCACTGGCTTGTACCTTCTGAACTCTCTTCAGTTCACGTTGTTCACAGCCAAACATCACTGGCTTGTACCTTCTGAACTATCTTCAGTTCACGTTGTTCACAGCCAGACATCACTGGCTTGTCCCCTCTGAAATACCTTCAGTTCACGTTGTTCACAGCCAGACATCACTGACTTGTCCCCTCTGAAATACCTTCAGTTCACGTTGTTCACAGCCAAACATCACATGCTTTATCCCTCCTGAAATACCTTCAGTTCACGTTGTTCACAGCCAAACATCACTGGCTTGTCCCTTCTGAACTATCTTCAGCTCACGTTGTTCACAGCCAAACATCACTGGCTTGTACCTTCTGAAATACTTCAGTTCACGTTGTTCACAGCCAAACATCACTGCTTTGTCCCTTCTGAACTATCTTCAGTTCACGTTGTTCACAGTCAGACATCACTGGTTTATCCCCTCTGAAATACCTTCAGTTCACGTTGTTCACAGCCAAGCATCACTGGCTTGTACCTTCTGAAATACCTTCAGTTCACGTTGTTCACAGCCAAGCATCACTGGCTTGTCCCTTCTGAACTATCTTCAGTTCACGTTGTTCACAGCCAAACATCACTGGCTTGTCCCCTCTGAACTACTTTAGTTCACGTTGTTCACAGCCAAACATCACTGGCTTGTATCTTCTGAAATACCTTCAGTTCACGTGGTTCACAGCCAAACATCACTGGCTTGTACCTTCTGAAATACCTTCAGTTCACGTTGTTCACAGCCAAACATCACTGGCTTGTCCCTCTGAAATACCTTCAGTTCACGTTGTTCACAGCCAAACATCACTGGCTTGTCCCTCTGAACTACCTTCAGTTCACGTTGTTCACAGCCAAACATCACTGGCTTGTACCTTCTGAAATACCTTCAGTTCACGTGGTTCGCAGCCAAACATCACTGGCTTGTACCTTCTGAAATACCTTCAGTTCACGTTGTTCACAGCCAAACATCACTGGCTGTCCCCTCTGAAATACCTTCAGTTCACGTTGTTCACAGCCAAACATCACTGGCTTGTCCCTCTGAAATACCTTCAGTTCACGTTGTTCACAGCCCAAACATCACTGGCTTGTACCTTCTGAAATACCTTCAGTTCACGTTGTTCACAGCCAAACATCACTGGCTTGTACCTTCTGAAATACCTTCAGTTCACGTTGTTCACAGCCAGACATCACTGCTTTGTCCCCTCTGAACTACCTTCAGTTTCACCTTGTTCACAGTCAGACATCACTGCTTGTCCTTCTGAAATACCTTCAGTTCACGTTGTTCACACTCAGACATCACTGCTTTGTCCCCTCTGAACTACCTTCAGTTCACGTTGTTCACAGCCAAACATCACTGACTTGTACCTTCTGAAATACCATCAGTTCACGTTGTTCACAGCCAAACATCACTGCTTTGTCCTTCTGAAGTACCTTCAGTTCACGTTGTTCACAGCCATACATCACTGGCTTGTACCTTCTGAACTACCTTCAGTTCACGTTGTTCACAGTCTGGTCGGTCGTGGAGGCCACATCAGGGTTGCTCTGATGTCTGGCTCTCGTGGCAGTGAAGCAGAAAGTATTGAACAGTGCTGCCTGGTACCTCTTGGAATGGCTTGCTTGGAAGCATGCAGGATAAACTGGGCGGAAGAAACATGCCTTGAGTGCCTTGCTTTGGGGTCATGCGACAGAACATCTTGGCGCATCGCTGAGTTTTCCCTTCTTCTTGTTGCTTTGCGGTGATGCGTGACAAAGTGTTCGTTTTCATCTGTTTGTTCGAGTGCTGATGTCTTGTCTCGTCTTTCACCCCTTCGGTGGCGGTACTACAAGAGCAGCATGTTGCGCTCTGTTGTCTTGTCCCTTCTTTAACGCCTTGCGTTGCTGTGATGCAAACGTAAGATTTTGAACACGGTTGTCCCGTATCGACCTGGCTTTGTGATAATATACAAATCAAATGTTTAACCGTGTTGTCCTCCTCGATCTTGTGCTGCGACAATACAAAAATAAGATGTTGAACCCTTGAGCCTGTCCCTTCTATAATACCTTGTTTCGCAGAGTACGAGTTTTGTCTGTTTTTTTTCCTTTTTTTTTATTTTATTTTTAATTTTATTGAAATACCTTGCGTGGCACACAATTCAGGAATGAATGGTTGAACACTATCGCACTCTTTACTTTCTTGTGTTGCGACAACACAACAATGACATGGTCAACACTGTCGCCTGTCCCTTCTCTGATGCCTTGCCTTGCGCAACGCGAGAATAAAAGGTGGAGGAGCCCTTTTTGTTTCCTTCCTGCTTGAATGTGTTGCTTTGCGAAACGCTAAGAGACAAAGCATTGAAAATGGCAGTGTCTTGCTTTTGCGAAACGAACGCAGAAAGAGAGAAACTCTTCAAACTTGTCTTCAAATCCGTACGGCGTGACGTACCGGGGCAAAACCCAACGATTGATCACGCCCTTTCTTTGTGACACGTGACGACTCTAGAACATCCGCAGCTTTAAACCACTGAGGGGAGAAAAAAAAGCAGCTTCGGATTTTCACATCTGCTGCGTAGGTTGGATGGATAGTAGTTGGTTCCCCGTGTGACGGCTGTATTTTTTGTTGTTGTTTACCCCCCCCCCCCCCCCCCCCTCCCCCTTCCCTTCCACCAAGATTACGCCAGACTTGTCCATGAGGATGGCTGGAAGTGAGCAGTTAAATCATTTCTGGCGACAAGCGCCTTACATCATCAGAGAATGGGAGAGCGGTGCTTGGGGCTGGCTGTGAAATTAGGGGGGGCCGGGGTGATTAGAGGCAGGAAATGGGGCAGTAAACTCTGTGCCAATGAACAACCCAATGAAGGAGTCTTCCCCCCGTGCCGATAACGCCCGTTATCAGCCGGCCGGTGTTGTGGCGGAAAAGAGCCCCCCTCCACTGTGGGTTTGACTCCGCCCCGGGGAGAAATTTTTATGAGAGGTGAGCCAACACCTACACTGACACGGTATGTCGTCGGTCCATTTGTGTGGGGTAATAACATTCAGTACCTTATGCGACATCAAAGACAGTAAAGCACACGCGCGCACGCACACACACATACATGCATACAGGTACATACGTAGAGTACATCAACCGCACACCACACACACACACACACACACACACACACACACACACACACACACACACACACACACAGAGAACCTCAGTTCTTCAACCAACTCCACCCGCCCCCTCCCTGCCACTCTCTCTTCTCTCTCTCTCTCTCTCTCTCTCTCTCTCTCCTCTCTCTCTCTCTCTCTCTCTCTCTCTCTCTCTGGCTCTTTTCCTGTCTCTGTCTGTTTCTCTCGGCACCCCCCCCCCCCACACACACACACACACACACATACCTACACATACTTGGACTCTCTCCTCTCCCATCCCCTTTATTTTGAAATACCCTTTGAAAAATGGAAGGAACATGTGCAACAACATTCCTAAACATTGTATAGACAAGAGGAGTGGGATCAGAACGATGTATAGACAAGAGGAGTGGGATCAGAACGATGTATAGACAAGAGGAGTGGGATCAGAACGATGTATAGACAAGAGGAGTGGGATCAGAACGATGTATAGACAAGAGGAGTGGGATCAGAACGATGTATAGACAAGAGGAGTGGGATCAGAACGATGTATAGACAAGAGGAGTGGGATCAGAACGAACGAACGAACGAACAACAACCACATTAACAACAACATATTATTGTTATTCGAACGTGTCTGCTTAGTGTTAAGAACGTCACGATGCGGCCAAAGAGATTTAGACATTTTAGAAATGATTTCAGAAACAATTTCGTTTCTGAACTGTTGTTTGTGTTCTGCAAGGTCGGCACTTTCTTTGTTGAAGAAGTTTCCTTTGTTTGGTGTGCGCCTTGTTTGCCTCTGGCTTGGGCGAATGGGCCGGAAGTCGCATCGGCCACAAATATAAATAAACAACAAAACTGGGAGCATAGTCGTGTTGTACACGATACAAAACAGGCAACACATTTTCGATGCATGTGTCTTCTTCATTCAGACCTCGCTAATATTTGACAGAGAGGTACACAAAGCAATGCTTCTCAAAAT
>JAFLJL010014104.1:12500-15000 GCA_018398815.1 Conus ventricosus | reverse complement strand
TCCTTGTGTCAAAAGATCTTTTCTCTATTCTTTGTGATTCCTGTAATTTGTTTGTTTCGGAAGGGATCGAATCCGATCATTTACCTATTGAGTTTCACATTGACTTCTCAGCAGAGAACACTGATAAATCAACTGAGACTGTTGAGGCTACTATCTCCGAAAGGTTTGTGTGGAATGATGACTATGCCATGACTTACAGGGACAATTTGTGTAAAGCAGAAATGCGTACAAAATTAAATGAGGCCTTAGAACTGATTGCTGTTGATGTAGATAAAGCTTTAAACTTGTTCAATGATTGTATCAAAAATAGTGCTGAAGGTATGAAAAACGTGTGCAAATAAGGAAACAGTGGTGAGAACGAGGATTGGTTTGACTGTGATTGTTTGACAATGAAAAGAAAAGCACTAACATTATTGAGAGTATGGTTGCGTACTTTGGACGTTGGTGACAGAAGTGAATATGTTATTGTGCGAAGAGAATATAAAAATCTTCTAAAACAGAAGAAGAAAATATTCAATAAAAAACTATTAGATAGTATGATCAGATCTCTTCCTTCACAACAGGAGTTTTGGAAAACAGTAAAAAGAGCATCATTCAAAAGAAAATATCACAACAACAGTATCTCTCTGGACTCATGGTATATGCACTTTAAACATTTGTTAGATAAAGAAGTCTCAGATAATGATGAACTTTCTGTTGTTACTGGTGAAGATGATGATGAGTATTTTAATCGCCCCATTTCTAAAGAAGAAATTATGTTTGCCATTCGGAAAATTAAGACTAACAAATCGGCTGGACCTGATTCTATTATCGGTGAATTGTTGAAATTTGGTGGAGCTCAAGTTGTTGACTTTTTACTAGCTTTTTTCAATAGGATTTTTGATGATTGTATCTTCCCAGAAAACTGGAAGGAATCTGTAACCTTGCCGATATTCAAGAAAGGCGATGTAAACAATCCTAATAATTATAGAGGTATCTCTCTAGTTGATGTTACTAGTAAATTGTATAGCACTGTTATTAACAAAAGATTGCAGGAGTGGGCTGAATGTAATAATATCACCGGAGAACATCAAGCTGGGTTCAAAAAGGGTTACTCTACTATCGATCATATGTTTACTCTCTTTGCGTTTGTTCAGAAACAATTCTCTTTAAATCGTAAACTTTATGTTGCGTTTATTGACTTCGAAAAAGCCTTTGACTCCATAAACAGACAGCTTTTATGGAGAGTATTACTTAAAAATGGTGTCAAGGGGAAACTATTCAACTGTATTAGAGCTATGTACAAAGTTGTTAAAACAAGGGTAAGAAGTGGGTCCAGTCTGACAGATTATATTAATTGTGTTGCGGGAGTAAGGCAAGGTGATGTCTGTAGCCCTCTATTATTTTCAATTTTCATTAATGAGCTTGCCATAGAGGTAATTAATAATGGCCTTCATGGTGGACGATTTACAAATGATGTGTTAGAATTATTTATCCTACTTTTGGCAGATGACGTTATTTTGGTTTCAGAAACAATAGTTGGCCTACAACGTCAGCTAAATAATCTGAGCAGGGCTGCATCCTCATTAGAGTTAAAAGTTAACATGAGTAAAAGCAACATTGTGGTGTTTAGAAAGGGAGGTTATTTGGCGGCGAGGAAAGATGGAAGTATGATGGACTTATTATACCTGTGTTGAATGTTTATAAATACTTGGGAATCTACTTTTCTACACGCCTAAGTTTTACGTTTGCTTGTAAAGACCTTGCATGCAGGGCAAAGAATGCTTTGATATGTGTAATAAGAAGATTGCATGCTTTGAATAATAATTCGCTTGAATTATTCTTAAAAATATTTGATTCCCAGATACAGCCTATGTTGATGTATGGGGGTGAAATTTGGGGTTTAGATAATGCCGTTGTTCATTGTGAGGCTGTGCACTTATTTTGCCTTGAAGAGGTTTCTAGGCCTCGACAGGCGTATCTCTAACGATTTGGTTTATGGAGAGTCCAATAGATATCCACTGTTCATTGGTTCAGCCATTAGATGTGTGCGATATTGGTTTTAAAACTCTTACACATGGATCATTATAGATTGCCTCGTAAGTCTTATGAGATGTTGTTTGAATTGGATGCAAAGGGAAAAACGAACTGGGTTTCAAATGTGCGTTTGTTTCTGTGTAAGCATGGCTTTGGGGATGTTTGGCTGACTCAGGGTGTTGGAAATCAAAAACAGTTTATTCGTGCTTTTCGACAAAGGTTGATTGACTGTAGATGGCAAATGTGGGACGACCATATCCAAATAGTGAACGGTATGATTTATACAGAAATTATTCTAGTTTCCAATATATTCAGCCTTATCTAAAACTGGATTTGGACATGCATTTGAAAAGATTAATTGCTAAATTTAGAGTTGGTGTTTCTGAAATAAGGACTCATTATTTAAGATACAGGAAGCATACACAAACTGACTTGGTTTGTCCATTGTGTATGCAAGGTGAGGAAAATGAAATTCATTTTATGT
>JAFLJL010014104.1:5000-7500 GCA_018398815.1 Conus ventricosus | reverse complement strand
AGTCTTGAATAAAAGTTACTCTGTGTTAGGTTTCCTTATGGGAGCAAAACATACCCCACTTGTTCACTGTCTCATATAATGTTCTACATGACACTCCACCCCCACCCCCTACATCCCGCCACCCCCACCCCTACATCCCGCCGTTTCCCCTCGAACCTTGGGATAGCCAAGAGCCTGTCGACTGAAACGATTTATCGTTTATCAGTATCATTGTCTTGGATTTGTTGATCGTCCCCAAATCTTCATTTTGGTGTGTAGGGGTGAATAAGAGGGGGTTGGAGTGGGGAGTGGAGGGATACATGTGTAGAGATACCTTTGTGTCTGTGCATGTGCACCTCTCTCACAACACACACACACACACACACACACACACAACTACATATTTTTATATATATATATATATATATATATATATATATATAGATCAGTAAATTTAAAATGCCTAAAATAATTTTTTGAGTGCTCAACCCCTGGGGGAGCAACATTAAAACAAGTTAAAAGAGGAGTCTTAAAACTATCTACAAATTTGTTTTCAAGCGTGTTGCGCTGTCATCAGGATCTGATGACAGCGCAACACGCTTGAAACAAATTTGTAGATAGTTTTAAGACTCCTCTTTTAACTTGTTTTATATATATATATATAAAGTCAATACAATCTTTGTTGTTCGTCTCTTGCCATTTTTATTTATATTTGCCAAATTTTCGCTCACACGAGCTTTGTCAAGGCAGCTGCAAGGCATAAAAGGACATAGCATTATTATTCTGTACAACTTCAAATAGAACTTCATATAAGAACATGTCTAAAACTTCCATTCAACCCCTCACATGCACGCTCACACACACACACACACACACACACACACACACACACACACACACACACACACACACACACACACACACACACACAACACACGTAAACGTAAACAAACCCGCGCGCACGCGCGCGCACGTATCTACGCACACCCACATCATGTAATGGCTAGACCGTAAACATATGCTTTCCCTTCCTTCCACATTCACCCCAACCCCCAACCTCACACTATCTCTATACATACGCTACAAAAGCAGAAGATGCTAGCTGCAAAGAATAACATGATGTAGGTGTAAAATCTAGGCAAAATGTAAAACATAACGTTATCAAGGATATCTTCTCAGAAAAGATGACATAGACTAAAGAAGACCAGGAATGTGGAGAGGCCGAAGAAAAACAGTAAGAGAAGGACAGAAGAGAGCACGGTCAAAACTTACGTCTGTCCGTTTGTACAGCTCAAATGGACAATCACAGCCTAAAATGAATTCAACAGGGTCGAAAAATAGAGTGATTAATAGTTCAAACCCCACCAAATGCACACACACCCTCCCCCCACCACCCCCCACCCCCACCCCCATCCACCCTCCCAGACATAACTAAGAGCATACACGCACACACGCGCGCGCACATACACACACACACACACGCGCACGCACACGTACACATACATACACACACACACACACACACACACACACACACACACACACACACACACACACACACACAGAGCCACACACGCTCATGCTGCCTTCCAAGACTTAAGCATCACAACAGTAAACTATGAATATTACTCAAGACATCTTCAAGCATGCGTAGGGAATTCAAAGCTGGTCTGTATGATTAACTGGCCTTGGGTGTTTCTACAGGGAAACTGGAGAGGGTGAGAGGGGGGGTGGGAGAGGAGGGGAGAGAGGGGAAGGGGAAGAGAAGGGGGGGGGGGGGGAGGAAGGGGGAGAGAAGGGGAGGAGGGGAAAGAAGGCACCAGGGGAATGAGCAGGAAGGGGGGGGGGGAAAACAGAGGGGGGGGGGAGAGAACCACAGTCCAGGCCCACCCATAACCTCCCACCAAAATCCCGCAAGACCTCCATCCGAAGCAGCCATCCAAAACCTCTCCGCAACCCACCACCCAAGGGTGGAAGGAATGAGGGCAGGGCGCCACAGGGAAGTTGGAGAGGCAGGGGGGGTGGAGAGAGTAAAAGGGGGGGGGAAGGAAAAATAAAATAAAAAAGAAAAGGGGGGGAGAGGGGGAAGGGGGGGAGAGAGAAGGGGGAGACATCATAATATCTATCTGACAGGTCTCCCTGTCACCGAGACCCGGCAACAATTCTATCTCCATCCACCACCAACCGACCCTCAAGAACCAATACAACAACACACAGTTTATAGGCGTCACTCACTCCAAGACTTCACCACATAACTGTCTCCCACTGTCACCGAGAGATTCCATGGCCAACCCAACACACACCAGGTCTCCAGATCTCTCTATCTCTCTCACTGAAAGGAGGGGGGGGGGGGGCGGGGATGGTTCGGGGGGGGGGGGGTGACCTCAATACTGTATTCCTCTGTTTTCTAACATCCTGCCTTTTGTTCAAACCCTATGAATATTGTGCCAAGATTTGCCTGCCAATATAGTTCTCGTTTAATTAAGAAGATCACTTTCTTTTTTGACAGTTTCAATGGGCA
>JAFLJL010014103.1:80912-84640 GCA_018398815.1 Conus ventricosus | reverse complement strand
TACATACATAATCATATATGCTCGCAAATACACAGGGCCATTCATCCACAGAAGTTTGTGTGTTTGGATTGCTTCTGCGCGCGCGCGTGCACACACACACACACACACACACACACACACACACACACACACACACACGCGCGCGCGCGCGCACACACACACACACAGAATGAGAGAGAGAGAGAGACAGAGAGAGAGAGAGAGAGAGAGAGAGAGAGAGGGGAGGGGGGGAGGGAGGGAAGGAGAGAGAGGGAGGGAGTGAGGGGAAGAGAAAGAGAGAGGGGGGGGAGAGGGATGGGGGAGGGAGGGAGAGAGAGATTCAGATTCAGATGACATCCATTTAAGTCCATAGCCCCATATGAAGATAGCAATGACAACATTACAGGAATATTATCACAAAGGCAACAGCATCACGAGTCCTTACAAATGCTACATACAAACAATCATGATAACATTGTTTGTCTTAAAGGGGTTCTCACCCATTTTTACAAATCTATTTTGACCAAATACACGGTTTTGGTATGTGGTCGTATTGCGAAACCCAGCCCCGAATCAGCCGCCTGTGCTCTCATCTTGCAGTGAGAGTAGAACACTAGCATTTCCTGCGGACTGGGAAAGCGAGAGGCTGAAACAGGAACGAGAGCCTCGATTTCGATAAAAGGGGAATCCCCGATTGTTTAGTAGGCATCCTTCAGTCTCAAAAGACTATGGAGTTGCGCTCCAGGTGTCTATTCTGGTACAGCGACGGGTGTGGCTGGCCAGTCCGATGCGGGAATGACAGACCCTGTGGCAGAGGGCACAGATGAAGTCTGACGCTGGTCTGTCTACCTGGGCTGCAGCCTTTCTTCTCATTCTCTTTTCCCCGTGCTGCTGAGCGAGTGTCTCTTCGAACTTGGAAAGACCTTTCTGCACAGTTTGTCTCCAGGCTGACCGTTCGAGGGCTGTTGCTTCCCAGTTGTTCTGGTCGATGTTCAAGGCTTTTAGGTCCCTCTTGCACACGTCTTTGAATCGCAGCTGTGGTCTCCCTGTGGGATGTTTTCCCTGCACATGTTCTCCATAGAGGAGGTCTTTAGGGATCCATCCGTCATCCATGCGCACGACATGTCCAAGCCAGCGCATTCGTCTTTGTTTCAGCAGCGTGTACATGCTGGTGCATCCGGCTCTTTTCAGGACAGTGTTGTTTGGGACCTTGTCCTGCCAGGTGATGTTCAGAATGCGTCGGAGGCTACGCATATGAAAAGCACTGAGGTTTCGCTCTTGTCGGGCACGCAAAGTCCAAGACTCGCTGCCATACAGGAGGGTGCTCACGACGCAGGCTCTGTAGATTGGACCTTTATGTGCTCAGTCAGCTTGCTGTTGTTCCATGCTTTCTTTGTCAGTCTGGTCATGGTGGTAGCTGCCTTGCCGATGCGCCTGTTGAGCTCTGCGTCGAGTGAGAGGGTGTCTGAGATTGTTGAGCCCAGATAAACAAAGTCATGGACGACATCCAGTTCATGGTCATTGATGCTGATGACTGGGGGAGAGTCAACATCCTGTCCCATGACCTGTGTTTTCTTCAAGCTAATGGTAAGCCCAAAGTCTTGGCAGGCATCGCTGAAGCAAGTCATGAGCTGCTGTAGGTCCTCGGCTGAGTGGGCGGTTACTGCTGCGTCGTCTGCAAAGAGGAAGTCACGCAGGCACCTCAGCTTGACTTTAGTCTTGGCTCTTAGTCTGGAGAGGTGGAAGAGCTTTCCGTCTGTCCTGGTTCGGAGGTAGATACCTTCAGCTGCAGGACCAAATGCGTGTTTCAGCATCACAGCAAAGAAGATTCCAAACAGGGTGGGAGCCAGGACGCAACCCTGTTTCACTCCGCTCCGAATGTTGAAGGCAGCTGATGTTAAGCCATCAAAGACTACAGTGCCTTTCATGTCTTCGTGGTAGGATCTGATGATGCTGAGAAGTTTGGGTGGACATCCAATCTTGGGGAGGATCTTGAAGAGGCCATCCCTGCTGACCAAATCGAAAGCCTTTGTGAGGTCTATGAAGGCAATGAAGAGTGGCTGCCTTTGCCTCCTTTCATTTCTCCTGAAGTTGTTTAAGGGAGAAGATCATATCTATAGTGGATCTGTTGGCACAGAAACCACACTGTGATTCAGGATAAACTTGCTCTGCAAGTACTTGGAGCCTCTTCAGTACTACTCGTGCAAAGACTTTCCCAACGATACTAAGGAGAGATATGCCACAATAATTATTGCAATCGCTTCTGTCACCTTTGTTTTTGTACAGTGTGACGATGTTAGCATCCCTCATGTCTTGTGGTACTTCGCCTTCACTCCAACAGAGGCAGAGGATTTCATGCAACTCGGTGATAAGTGTCTCTTTACAGCACTTCAGTACTTCGGCGGGAATACCATCTTTCCCTGGTGCCTTGCCAGAGGCAAGAGCGTCCAGGGCTTCGTTGAGTTCATCTATGGTTGGTTCTCTGTCAAGCTCTTCCTGCTCTGGTTGGCGTTCTATGGCATTCAGGGCATCTTCCGTCACTATATTTTCCCTTGCATATAGCTCAGTGTAGTGTTCTACCCAGCGCTCCATCTGTTGTTCTCTGTCCTGAATCGCCTCCCCTGTATCTGATTTCAAAGGGGCAGTTTTCTTTTGCGTTGGGCCCAGTGCCTGCTTGATGCCGTCATACATCGCCTTGATGTTGCCTGTTGATGACGTAGAAAAGCCAAGTCGCTCTTCGTGTTCGGCTGAAGTTAGATGGGGCGAATGTGTGCTGTGTCTGGTTGCGGAATTTCGCCAGGAAATAAGCAAAGAGTAAGCGTTCATGCTTTTTCAGGTGCCTCCAGCCAGTTTAGGCGATTGTGGATAAATTCTGTCACCACAACGAGGACAGATTATGTTCTTCGGGATAGTTATCATGGCATTTGCGATCGTCACTCCGAAGAGCACAGTTTCCAAGACCAAGACACCTGGAAGGTAAAGGTGGAAGCTGGAATTAGGGTCCGAAGACAGCTGAAAGAGGATGCTGTGCCAACTATTATAACAGAAAAATGTATTAAAGCACTCTCTGTTCATTCGCCAGCTGCAAGTGCAAGCCTCAAACGCAACAGTGACACGGATTCTGTCAGGAGCAAGAGAGCCAAACTCAGAGACGTAAAGAAGGTAAGGTTTGTGGAATGGGTGGTTGATCTTTTCGTGTTTCATTTCATTCTCAGTGTATGGTTGGTTGTAAAGAGAGTTGCTGGTTTTTGTTGAGTGTTGGCATCAAACTGAAACATACATTGTTAATGTCATAGTGGCAGTCAGTCAGTCACACTGCCTGCTGCCACTGAAACTGTTGCATGTTTGTGACTGATTTTTCCCCCTGCTGTTACTGTTTCCAACAAAACTGAAGTCACGATTCTTATTAACAAGAAAGTGTCCATGTCCACAAATAACAACTTGTTGGACTCCAGTGAATAACAGTTTGGGTTTTTATTTTTTAGGACATTGCTGAACATCAGGCACCCCTGCAAGTTCAAGTTTCCTCTCAACAACCATTATGCTTTAGAAGGTGAGTTATTTATCAGTATTTGGACACATGATGGTGACTTAGTGTGCATTTTAAGATATATGCAGGTGTGATTTGTCTGTATGCTATAAACTGCCCTGGTGAGTAAGAGAATAATGAGCTTAGATCTGCAGCTTAGATCTGATGTACGGCACGTCACGGATCAGTTTTTAAAATAACAGCCAGAATCTTTGACTGC
>JAFLJL010014103.1:50912-75912 GCA_018398815.1 Conus ventricosus | reverse complement strand
ACTGGGGAATCTCCGTGAGCAAGTTAGCAGTTTGCAGCAGCAAAACCTGGACCTGATGAAGAAGACTGAGGACTTGGAACACAAAACTGATCATCTCGAGGGGAGATCCAAGAGAAACAATCTGATCTTTTATGACTACCTTGGTGGAAAGTGAGACCCCTGCAGATTGTGAAAAATGTGATGAAAAACCTTGTGTACAAATAAATACAGTTGTCTCAGACATCGAATTTGATAGGGTTCATCGACAAAACCAACAGGCAGGACTCCCCTGTGATCGCAAGATGTGTGTTTTACAAACAAAAGGTGGAGATCTTAAAGTCAAAGCGCCAAACTACAAGGCAGCAACGTTTTCATAGCTGAGGACTTCTCCACTACAGTGCGTGAAGTGAGGAAAAAAATTGACCCCCCATCTTAAGAAAACTAGGCGTGACGGCAAACGCGCGACGATGTTCTTCAACTACCTCACATTGTGGGGGCTGACTACAGACTGGTTGAACTGAGGTAGGAACTTGGCCAGTCCTTCAATGTATATAGTAATGTGTCCGCACTTGGGAAAGAAACCCATACAGACTGGTTGAACTGCAGTAGGAACTTGGCCAGTCCTTCAATGTAAATACTAATGTGTCCGCACTAGGGAAAGAAACCCATACAGACTGGTTGAACTGCAGTAGGAACTTAGCCAGTCCTTCAATGTAAATAGTAATGTGTCCGCACTGGGGAAAAGGGAAACCCCATACAGACTGGTTGAACTGAGGTAGGAACTTGGCCAGTCCTTCAATGTAAATAGTATATGTGTCCGCACTAGGGAAAGGAGCCCATACAGACTGGTTGAAGTGAGGTAGGAACTTGGCCAGTCCTTCAATGTAAATAGTAATGTGTCCGCACTAGGGAAAGGAACCCATACAGACTGGTTGAACTGAGGTAGGAACCTGGCCAGTCCTTCAATGTAAATAGTAATGTGTCCGCACTAGGGAAAGGAACCCATACAGACTGGTTGAAGTGAGGTAGGAACTTGGCCAGTCCTTCAATGTAAATAGTAATGTGTCCGCACAAGGGAAAGGAACCCATACAGACTGGTTGAAGTGAGGTGAAACTTGGCCAGTCCTTCAATGTAAATAGTAATGTGTCCGCACTAGGGAAAGGAACCCATACAGACTGGTTGAAGTGAGGTAGGAACCTGGCCAGTCCTTCAATGTAAATAGTAATGTGTCCGCACTAGGGAAAGGAACCCATACAGACGGGTTGAACTGAGGTAGGAACCTGGCCAGTCCTTCAATGTAAATAGTAATGCGTCCGCACTAGGGAAAGGAACCCATACAGACTGGTTGAACTGAGGTAGGAATTTGGGCCAGTCCTTCAATGTAAATAGTAATGTGTCCGCACTAGGGAAAGGAACCCATACAGACTGGTTGAAATGAGGTAGGAACTTGGCCAGTCCTTAAAATGTAAATAGTAATGTGTCCGCACTAGGGAAAGGAACCCATACAGAATTGACACCAGCTGTGTCCACCCTGTGTTCAACCTCGTCAGCACGTGAAACTGGAAATAAAATGTTTTTTTTTTATTCTGATGAGAACTCGGTCATCCCAGTTTCAGTTAAAATAATGTAACTACACAAACGTTGGCGTTTTTTTATGGAAAGGTCCATTCTACTGGAAATTACGTTCGTGTCACGTTGACATTTACAATAAACTGAAATCTTTTTCACTTCTTCATTGGAGTATAAAATGGATTACTTTCGAAAATGAATAATAACGATTTTTATTTCATACGTTTGTAGGTTTGATTTTGTATGTTTGTTGAAACATTTGATGGTGTTTTTCAATCGCCTACGTTTGCTGGATACACTGGTTACTGTAAACCCGCTTTATTGAAGTTCATGACACGTGCAAGGTGTTCCGGTGGACTGGTGTGCCTGGTGAAAAATGATATCTGTCCCTGTGTTAGAGCAGTGGATGTTAAATCTAATCTGTTTCATGGCTTTATTATTGATGAATCCTTACTTGGCACAATTAAACATGTCATGTATGGGGTGCGCACATATACCTCCAGAGGGCTCTCCATATTGCTCTCTTTTTGATAAGGAAAATGGAGTTTCTTTTCTTGAAGAATTTTGTGTGTGATTGCTTACTTTTATTTAAAGATGATGTATGTGATTGTCGGCAGTAACTTAAATAGTAGAGTTTCAAAACCTTTCTTGTGATTTTGAAGACGACATACCTGTATATGATGATCAGCATAAAAAGAGGATCAATCCATGTTCGAAACTCTGAAGATACTGTGCTAAATAATTACGAAAAACTATCCCATCAATCTGAGTACTGCTCTAAAACTGCATTTTAAACGGTGTGTATAAGGGCGACCTTCAAGGTCGCTACACAAACATACATGATAATGGTAGCAGCGTTGACGACTATTTTTTGATGTCCTTTGACTTGTTTTTTTTTTTTAATTATTTCTGATAGGTGTGAGATGTGCGTATCAGAAGAAAATCCGAGTCTGATCATATGCATGTGGAACTGAATCCCACTTCTCACGTCATAACCAGAAGCTGCACAAGTAAAACAACAGGCGCTGTGCGATTTTTTTTCTCCATACATTTTATTCAAGTAACGGAAGAGATACAGCCAGAAAGAGGACACTGCGCAGAGATTTTCATACGTATATTAAACTGATGATACATGTATACTTCTTACTGCTGTGAAAAGTGGAACAAAAGATATTTGTAAAGCACACTTACACACAGACACATATGAACATATAAATACATGTACTCATATTCATATAGAAACATGCATGCACACACGCACACGCACCCCACACACACACACACACACACACACACACACACACATTATTGTATAGAGTGAGACTGCGCCTTGAACAATGCATCATGAAACAAACTGATCTAAACAGGTGTTACCATAGTTGCATTCATAACAAAAAATACACGCTCAGAGTGACATATTTGTATACAAGCATACATCCTTACATCATTATCTATCACTGTATATCATCAAGAATAAGGGTACCACTTTTTAAAGAAAAATGCAAGCTTAATTTCTTTTGAAAAGATGTATTTTTCAAATATATAATCGTGTTTCAATCTTTCAAAAAGTGTATTGCATTTGGTTTGATCTTATTTATCCTGCATTTGTAAATAAAGTATTTTGCTAATAGGTTAAACTGATCAAAAGTGTCGTCTGTTTTGTTTGGTCATCATTCCCAAGCAAAACAGGTTCTACGTTGAATTTTAACTGAAACATTGTTCGCACTTCACTCTTAAAATCTTCTCCAGTTCCTTCCAAAGACATTGTGAAACATCACAGGGAAACCCTAAATAATGTCTGGCTGAATCATTCTCCTGTCTACAAAAGTGCATTTGTCAAAATTTGTAATTCTCATTTTCTTCAAAGTATTGGTTTGTTAACTAATTATCATAACACAATTTAATTTGAAACCACCTTAATCTAATTTCCTTTATTTGTTTTATTTGTTTTAGTGTTCTATCCCAGTCCACATATATATTTAGCATTTGCTCCCACTTTGCAAAGGCATTTATATCATATACAATGATTGGCTCTAGTAAAACATCATAGAACGTTTTTGAACCTTTTTTAGCATTTGCTATTATTTTTTTTTGTGCGTTTAATTCTTTCATTGCATTTGCTATCTTTTATTTTGATATTATTTGCAGCAAGGAAGCTTTTAACTGATTGAACACAACTCATGTATTCTAAATAGTTTACACTGATAGTATACTTTTCGCACAAAGCTTTATATCTTAAAAAGCATCCCTTTTCATCAACCACATCTCTTGCTAGGAAATATGCTTGTGTGTGTCCATTTCTAAAGAAAAATGTACTATTATCAATTCTAAACTTACCATTGTCAAACAAACGTTCTGCTAATACTTCTTGTGCTTCTTTCACAGACACGTGTTTGCAGAAATTCGCATAAGCTGTGAACACATCCTTCCAAAATTTGTTACAATTATTTTTAAGTAATCTCAAAGGCCCACGCTGTTCCAATGATTCTATCTCAGGGCAATCCGTAAACAGTATTTTGTTCCATTTGGATGTTCCTGTGAGGATCTTTTTCATCCATGTCATTTTTTAGGGCCTGTACAAACACCTGTATTTCAGGAACACCTAGGCCACCATTTTACAGTGTGATGACTGAATATTTCTTTTTATCTTATCTGATTATTAACCCATATGAATTGAAAAACATAAGTTTTATAGCTGTGTTATTATCTTTTCTGAGGGTTTTGGGAGGAAATCAATAATTAAATAAGTTTCAGAGTATGAGAGACTAACTACAGCGATCAACCAATGGGTTTGCAAATTCCGTTTGGACCAAAATTTATAAAACAGATTTTACACTATCTACTAATTAGTCCTTTTGTTAATTTACAGTCACTTTGACAATCCATTCGTGAACCAAACTCCCTAAGAGTTTTATATTTGGGGATTCATTCATATTTTTTTCATTTAAGTAATTGTTCTCATGAATATTTCTTTGACCTAGCCACACATTAACAGATTTCCCCATAATGAAGATTAGTCCTGCAATTTCTCTTCAAACTCCCCACAAGAGTTCGAACAGATATTCATAGGAATTCCTATCTCCGTTCAGGTAAATGACGAGACCCTCTGCGAATTGATATAAAAATACAAAAACAGCATCAACTGCGAATTAATATATTAAAAAACAGAGTCATTGATTTTAATACCTATTAGCTCTTATCTTCTCTTATTTTGTGACTAGAATTTCTGAACACAAAGCAAAAGGTAGGTGTAATAGGTCTGCCTTGACGACAATCCCTCTCTGTACTTCAAAGCTCCCGCTACATGTCCGTTTACCTATATAGTTATTTGTATTTTTTTTTATAATATCGAAGATGGGGGCGATTATCCATTTACATATACATCGCCAAAACCAAAAAAACATTCAGGACTTTATACATGTATTTCCAATTTAATGAATCCGAACACTTTCCTCGAGTCCTATTGACACTAATAGACCTGGAAGGTTAATTTTTTTTCAAAGTACATTAAATATTATGTCGTATACTGTTCTTTTTTTTATTTATTTTTTTTAATGCTGATTTGATGATAATGAGGATGATTAAGATAGCTACGGATTTCCATTTCGGACTGAGACTACATTGACATGCTGTAACTCCTATGCTTTCCTTTCATAATATAATCCCGGCGTCAACAGGCCCGAGAGATACAGGCCTGGCAAGTGTTGGTCAGGAAATTTAGCACACTCTCAGAAACGCATCCATTAAGTGATGACACTCGACTGTATTGGTCCCAGTCTTCCCAACTGATCCATCCAGCAAACTCAACTCTGGGTAGGGAGCCGTCGGGCAGAAAAAAACCCACATGACTCTGATATAGAGATTTCGAACCCACGACCTCCCACCGGGAGTCGCGACGCTAACCCACTTCGCCCACGCGGGCTTTTTTTTTTTTTTTTTTTTTTTTTTTTTTGCTGTCCCCCCTTGGCCACCTAGGGCAGGCCCCCACCCCGCTCATTCCGAACCCGTCCACAGCCTGCCAGCTGGCCCTCCCGCAGCCCCAGCCCCATCCAAGGGGCAGTCATGTCAAAGCGTCAAGAGAACCAACCGGAGGGACACTGCACTGCCGCTGAGTAATTTCGGTGGTGTTCATGGCCCCCTTTTTTGATCTAACATCGCAGGGACCCCACCTACTAAGCCCCCAACTGACGCAATAATTGCTTAGTCGCGGAGTCGGCGGAGGGCTCCCCTTCCGGAGGGCGCCCCCAGTCGTCCAACGACACCCCCCCATGGACTCGCCGATCGGTGACCCCGAGGAATCCAACCAAAGGGCCCACGGTGGAGAGGACATCAAAAATTGGGCACCTTTGAGGGGGCATGAGGGCCCAGAACTTGAGACATTTTTTTTTAAGGGCTGATCAAGGGAAGGGATATTAAGAGATGCTAGGGTTTTTTCCCATTTCGGTTGGACTACATGACGGGCTGTACTCTAGTTCCTTTAAAATTCCTGGTGTAACCGGGCCCCGGAGATACGGGCAGCGTGTTGGTCAGGAAATTTGAGCAACACTCTCAAAAAACCATCCTTTAAGTGGAAAAAAATCATGTGTGGCCCCGTTTCCCAAACGAGCCCCGCAGAAAAACTCAACTTGGGTAGGACCCGGTCGGGGCAGAAAAAACCCAAAATGACTCTAGGGGATTCGAACCCACGCCTCCCACCCGGGAGTTCGCGACGCTAACCATTTCGCCACGGCGGCTGGTGTCGATATGTTTTTAAAATTGTCCCTATATCCCTTCCCGGGAAAAAATCTGTCTGATCTTCTTTCATAATTTATGTGGATGTACTTTTTTTTTAATAGGCCCAAAAAGAAAGTTTTCATGGGACAACAGCGACATTTTTACAAACATAAAACAAAGCATGTAAAAAGTAAAATTTGTGTCCTCATAAATAAAACAACATTTAGAGAAAATAGTTACATAATCATATTTCAGTCTTATTGTTCCATTTGTGCCCAAGGTCAGGAAACACGCAAAAAAAAGGAAATTATTTCTATGCATTTTTAACTTTTTTTGTTTAGTGGTATGTAAGGAAACATTTTGTCCTTTTTGCATAATTATCCCATCGAGTCAGTGTTTTTAAATTTTTGTTATAGCAAAATTTCCCTTTTAGAAATTTTATTGGGTTGGGTTTCATTTATTAATTTACATTTGTTATGAATATTTTCCTTAAAATATTGTCTAACATATCATCGTTTTTGTTGTCTACGTGCCAACAATATAAGCTCGACTTTAAATGACAATTTTTCACATGTGAACACTTATTTTTTGAGTATTTTAAAGGGTTGTTTCCAGAAGTATGTGCAATTCAATCCCACAAGTAGTGAAAATTTCGAATTTTTTTCTCTATTACAGAAGTTCACGTACTATCCAAACCTGCTTTTTTTAAAAAATATTTTTTTTGTTACAAAAATTTCTGTGCAATTTTAAGCTGGAACCATTTTAGTTTTTTTCTTTTTTTCCTAATTTTTTTAGAGTCGTCCAATTAATAGGTAATTTTAAAGGCGCTTTTCCCCACTTCATAAAAAAAGTGATGTTTAAAACTTCAATGTCTTTATCATATTAAAAGTGAATGCGTGCCCCCTTTAGTGGCCTAAAAAATTTTTTAAAACGAAATGTTCTGTCATTTACTGGTTTTTACGGAGTTTTATTGCATTTTCTTGAAAAGTTTTTTATTGATTGTACGCAATTAGTAATTTAAAAAAATGCCCTAGATCCCAGCTTCTTGACAGTGTGTAAACGGTTATAAATTTTACCTGTCGTAAAGAAAATGTTTAACCAAAAATATATTTTTTCTTCATCCTTTTTCTTGTAAAAGAACGGTTTTTTCCCACTTTGAACTTTTCGTTACAAAAAATAGGTTCTTTTGCTAGATCTGTGTTTTTTTTTTAATTCTGCACGTTGCAAAAAAAATGTATATGCCTGAAAAAATCTCTCCAAAAATTTTTATTTTGTTTTGTAAAATTTTATCTGGTCCATTAATCAGGGCATCGATTTCGGGACAAAATGAATTTTATACTGTTTTTCCATTTACAATTTTGCCGTAATTTTCCCTAATCCAGGCGATTTTTAAGGCTTGGATATTTTTTAAAGTTAGGAAACCCTACCCCTTTTCCCAAAATATTTTGCACAAATATTTTTTTTTAAATTTTACTTTTTGTTTTTCCCAAACAAACTTAAAACCCAAAATTTTGCAACATATCTATCTGGAGTCTGGGGGGTGGGCAGGGGGATCCAAAAATTTACAATTTTTGATGCACTAATGTTTTTTAGCACTGTTTTTTCCCTGGGGTGAAAATTACTTTTTTTTGCCCATTTTTTAAATATTTTTTTAATTCAAAAAAATTTTATTGTCACATTGATTTGATTTATTTGTCGTTTTCGAAACCACCCCCCTGGTTTTTAAAATTTTTAAAAGGGTTTTTCCCATTTTATAAAAGGGTAAGTCGGTTCGCAAAATTCATTTTTATCCCTAACCAAACTTTAACTTTTTTTTATATTTTTAATTTAACCAGATTTTTCTAAAATTTCTTTAAGATTTTGGGAAAAAATTTTCATATATTTCTTATTCCCCCAGTGTGAAGGGGGTTCATCTGCAAACTGATTTGTCTTGATTCTTATTTTTTTTTATTTTTATCCCTTTAAAATTTGACTTGCCTTATTTTGTTTGCTGTATTTGGGCACAAAAAACAAACAAAAGGGAGATATGGATCCCCTTGTGGGCATCTTTCCAAATGAAAATCCTGAAAAACCTTCCGTTCACTATAACATAAGACCTTATCTTTTCAAAAAAAAGAAAATTTCCATTGCTGTTTTCCCTTTCCGAAGAAAGCACGTAAAACCCTATCATGTTGACCGTTCAACAGAGAAAAAATGCCTTTTCGAAATCGACAGATATAAAACCCAGGAAGGGTTCCCCTTTAAAATGTGAATTACATCATAATGGTCAAAAACTGTCTCCTAGTATCTCCCGGGAATAAAAACCTGCTGGTCCTCATTTAGATTTGGGGAAAACAGATTTTATTCTGCCGCAATACAGGCAGAAGCAATTTTTATAATAAATTTAAAATGAAATTGGTCTCCGTTCTTTTGTATTCTCGGGGTTTATCTTCTTTTGGGGTAAAAAAATTATTATCCTTCTTTTTGTGTTATAGCTTTCGCCTTTATTGTATCCTCGTTTTTTTTAAGGACAACAAATCCCCCAATTGCCCCAAAAGAATTTTAAAAAATTTATGTATACCTTGCCCCAGGTTTTTTATCATTCTCCATTTTTTTTAAGACTTTAGTAGTTTCCTAAGGAAGGGTCCCTCAACCCCATGGGATTCTGCTTGGTTAGTTTGGGTAGATTTTTGGAAATTTTTTTTAAATTTTTAAATACTTTTATTTTTTTTCTGCATATAAATTTTTAAAAATAGTTCTTTTTTCTTTAACATAAGGCCCGTTTTTTTTAAAGTAGTTCCTTTGTTCGTAAAAGTTTGAGCATTTTTTTGCTTAAAAGTTTTTTTTTTCCCCAGTGAGCAAAGTATTTGTTTACCTTTTCCTTGTGAGCCTCTTTGCCCTGGACCTTCATTTTTCCTTCCTCTTTTTTCCCAATCTCATTCAATTATCTTTTTTCTTTTCGGGGTTTTGCCACGCCGCTTCCCTTTAAAGGGAGTTTTGCTTTCAAAGCTTAAATTTTCTTTTTCAATGTGTTTTTTTTTTCTCTTTTGTTTTTATTTTTATAATGCAAAATGTTATTTTTCTGCTTTATTTCCTATCGGTCTAAAAATAAGGTTGAAACTGAGAACTGAATTTGTTGTTTGGGTTTTTTATAAAGGAATTTTCTCCCGTATGTAGTGGCATATTGTTCTTAATTTCTTTAATCTTTTATTTAAGGTTAATATATCTTACTCTCAAAAGTGAAGATTTTAAATTTTCCAAAAAACCTTTTGTCGTCTTTTTTGAAAAGCAAGTTTATATTACCAAAGAGTGATTTGTTTGGTATCCAAAAAGTATCAACATTTAAAAATTTTAGTGAAAAAAGATCGAACTAAAAAGAAACTAGCCTGCTTTGTTGGAGGGTTTTGTTTCTCCGATACGCTCGTGTTTCATTAACTCTCTCATAATCAACTAGCCTGTTTTGTCATATTCAGTAACTATTCCTGGATGTCTGTTTTGATAGTTTTAATTTTGTTAGTCGTCTGGGGTTTAAAACAAATTCCAGCTCGGCTATTATTTGTTGGCTTGTTTAATTTTCTACTTCAAACTGTATGGTTCAAAAAGGAAAGGGTCATCTTTATTTGGTCCAAGAAATTCCCAAAAAATTAAATTTTTTTTTCCCATTGTATTAAAAACCCAGTATTATGAAAATTCCCCTGAAATTTTTAAAATAATTTTTTTTTTGAATTCAAAGTTATTTTTAAAGATATTGCCACCCTCTTGTCTAAAAATTTGTTAGAAGAAAAAACACACTGAACCCCCTTTCCTTCTTTTTTGGCGTTCTAATTTTTTTGGAAATGTTTTGTTTGTAGAAAATAAATAGAGTATTTTTTTGTTTTAAAAAAACTAAAAACACGCCCTTTCTTTTTTTAATTTCCCCCGAGACCCTGGCAGTTCAAAGTGACATTGCAATAGAACCTCCTGTTAAATTTTATATTTCTTTTTGTATGCTTTTTTCTCAAATGTGTGCCTAGGGTTTTCCGTTATGCAAAACACAACAACTGACAAATTTGAAAAACTAACAAAAAAAGGACCAAATACTAAAATTTGAAATTCATTCTAACTAAACATCAGGGTAAATCCAATATAAGTAAAAAAATTGCTTGCCCAACGAGGAAAAGGGGAAAGGGCGCAAGAAACAAAAAAAACAAAAAAAAATTTAAAAGATAAAAATTGAACGAAGAAAAAATATAGCCGTTATTCAGTAAAATCAATTCCAACTTGACATCATGCGCAAGTGTCCCATACTTAAAATTACATTTAATGTTGATGTATTTATGCACAGGGGATTCCAGCACGCGGTGAGACAAAAGGGAGAAAAAAAGGGAAGAGAGAGGAGGGAGAAGAGAGAGAGGGAAGAGAAGAGATAAGAGGAGGGGAGAGAGAGAGAGAGAGAGAGAGAGAGGGGAGAGAGAGACCCTGCAGCAAGGAATTGTGTACGCCCCAATGCTTTTTTGTTGTGGGCCCCCCCGTCCCCCCACCCCCCCACCCCCACCCACCCCACCCAACCCCAGGCCCACGAAAAAAAAAAAAAAAAAATCTAAATAAATTTGCCTTTTTCGAATTTACAGGTTTTGTTTTTGATTTTTGATACCTTCAAAGCAAAAGCATTCAACAACATCAACCTAACAAAAAAACCAAAGTGGTCATGCCCGCGCGCTCGCGCCCCGCCCGGTCTGTCTGGGTGCCAAAAGCACCCGATCACAGTTCAGTGAAAATTCACGGAACGCGGTGGGTCAGCACAGAGAAAACTTACGTTTTTCCCCCCCTCCCCCCCCCCCCCCCCCCCCCCCCCCCCCCCCCCCCCCCCCCCCAGTAGGATGTATTTTTTTTGGTTGATCCTATTTTTAGACACATTTAAAAAGTGATATAGGTCCCAATTTTGTTTAATTCTTTTTGGTTTTCTCTTTTTGGGAGGAGTAAAATTCCTTCTTTGGTAATGGACAGCCCCCTTTTGTAAACCTTCATTTTAAAAAAACGCCAACAAAGTCTTTATTCCTTTCCCGAAAAAAAAATTGAAAAACAAAATTTCCCGCATCCCTCGTACCCGGGGGTTTTTAATTTTGATTCCTTTCGTGCTTTGAAAATTTTGTTAGTTATTTTTCCCTTAGTTTTTGGTTCGCTTCTTTAGGGTTTGGTAAATTTCCAGCATATCTGTCAATGTCTTGTTTTTTGTACTTTTTTTTCTTTGTATACAATTTTTTTAATATTCTTATTTCTCTAAATTTTGTCTGTTTTGTTATTTTATTTCTTTGGTCTGTTACTAATTTTAACATTTTTTTGCTGACAAATGACGTTTTCAAGATTTCAAAATTTAAGATATCTTTTTTCCCCCTCTGTTCCCTTTTGCTTTGGATCGGGAAAGGTTATCCTTCCATTTTCTCTTTTCTTAACGATCAGTTTTTTTTTTCTCTTGAAGTTCCCTTGATTTATGTTAGTTAGAAATCGTTTTAAGTGTTTGCATTTTTGATTCCCTTTTTTTTTTTTTTTTTTCCCCTTGGGTTTTTTTTTTTTTTTTATGGAAAGTTATGTTTTGTCTTATTTTTCCCTAATTAAAAATCCAAAAAAAAAGTTGTCACTTATTGTGAAAAGAATTTCATCCAAAAATTAAATAAATGTTAGCGAACTGCCCAAGAGAATTGGGAAAAAAGAGCACAGACAAAAACACAACGCGTTTGACCTTTTAAGTTTCTCAGGGAAGGCACAAAACATAATACAACGAAAAATGAACGAAAATTTTGGGAACCCTTCGTCTCTTCAAGAGCAGGGGCGAAGGCCACGAATTTTGAGACTTTTTTTATGTGATCGATGAGAATGAGGATGTGTTATGTTCGGATTTCCATTTCGGTCTGAGACGCTGACAGGGGGGGTTTCCCTACGCTTCCTTTCATATAATTTCCCCCGTCTTTCCCGGCTTTAGGATAAGGCACCGCAGTTTGGTCAGGGGAAAATTTGAGCAACACCCCCCGAAAGCATCCATTTAAATGGATGAAAATCGACGGTGGCCCCCGTTTCCCCCAATGAGTCTGCAGCAAAGTCAACTCTGGGTAGGGGCCGGGCGGGCAGAAAACCCCCTGACTCTGATGGGGATTTGAACCCACGACCTCCCCGCCGGGGTTTCCGGGGGCGCTAACCCTTCCCCCCGGTGGCTTTGGGTTTCATCCCTTTATTTTGTATTTTTGCTTCATCGCGTCTTTGCATATGTTTATATCCATTTTATATCAATAGGTATGTAGTGCGATATTCATTTAACATCCATGTGCTATGATCTTTTGGGAAAGTGGTTGTAATGCATTGTTTATTCCCCCTTTATGTCACACAGGTTGTAGTGCGATAGCTATTTCATCTTTTGTGCTTTATTAGCGCATATCAATTGTTTAAGGCCCCTATCAAAGTGTTCTCTGCGTGTGTGTGGGGCGCCACACACGGTGTGTGTGTGTGTGTGGGTGTGTGTGTGTGTTTTGTGTGTGTGTGTTGTGTGTTGTGTGTGGGTTTTGTGTCGGTGGTGTACGTGCGTTTTGGTGTGAGTGTGTGTGTGTGAGTTTGCGCGAAAGTGCGCGGTGTGTGCGTGTAAAATCTATGTTTGTTTATTTGTTTGTTTGTTTTGTTTCTTTGTCTGGCCCGCTGCGGTTGTGGACAAATAAAAATGGTGCGTGCATCGAAGTATGCCCAATCAGTGGTTAAAAAAACAGGGGTTTAAATGTGTGAAAGGGAGGTGACGAGTGCCCCTATTGAGTGTTATACAAAATTTATAGCCAAAATTATTATCTTTTCTTTGAACCGTGTTTCCTTTTTTGTACATGTTGTTGCACAATTTTTTGTAACTTTTTTTGCTTTTTTATTTCTTTCAATTTGGATTGAAAATTTTTCTGTTGTGTGTGTACTATACGGGCCCCATTTGTCTTTGTATTTAAATAAAAAAAAAAGAAAAAAATTCCTTATAAAAAAAAAAAATGAAAAAGCCTCTGAGAGGAGATTCTGCAATAACTGCTATTTTTGCGAGCGAGACATATTGTGCTTGCCAATCATATTACAATGCGACTACTGACTTGGCCTTGTGTGTGAGTGGCTTTTTTTTGTTTGTTTTTTGTTTTGATTTGGGTTTCCCCCTTGTTTTCTTTTTTAGTTGTTTTCTTTGCCTTTTGTCTTTGGTTTCATTTTTTTTTTTTAAATTTCTTTTCCCTTTGTCTCCCTTTTGTGTATTTTGTTTTAGAAGACTTCCCTTTTGGGGATTTTTCACTTCGAAAATTTTTTTCCATTTTTATCCCCTCTGACCAATGAGTTATGGGGAAATTTTCTGTGAAGTTTTTTGTCCTCTCAAACCCTCTGTTTCTTAAGTTTTTTTGATGAAAACCACCCCCCTTTTCCTCTCTTTTATGTGCCCCTTTTTTGTGTTTTCGTGACTTCAAAAATTAACGAAAATTAAAATGCAAAAAAAACGTGTTCCTTTCCATCACTCGTACGCAAATAGAATGAAAAGAAAACGTCTGCAAGCCAGCAAAAAGGGCTTCGAATCTGTCACCCCTTTAAAATCCAAATGCGTAACACAGTCAAAAGAATCAGATTATCAACACTGTTGGAATCCTGGAAAAAGCTTTCATATTTTTCACTCTAAATACAGATTAATGCACACATTAGCGACAAAGATGTCAAGTTCCAGGATATAAAAACCCAAACCCGGAAAAAATCCTAACCAAAGGAAAAGGGCAGGTCTTTTATTACGTCAGTGAAAACCCTTTTCTTCAAACGACTTTAACTTTGGAAAGTAAAGGTGTAGGATGTGGTGGATATTAATTGAAAAAAAAACCTTTCCCTTTTGCACCCTACCCCCCCTACCCCTGTTTACCTCAGAATAGGTTGCGATCTTCCCCCCTTCCCTTTTTACACTCTCTGGTCTCTCCATTTGCTACATCAATCGACTTACCCCCCCCCCCCCCTGCCCTAGAAATGTGTTGTAGGGATGTTTTGGGGGGTATGGCGGTTGTTGGGGGGGAGGTGGGGGTAAACCCAATTTTAAAGGCTGATATTACAAAGGAACCACACACACACCACACACTCACAACATACACACACAATAATGAATGAATGCTAGCTCCTTTTCGTTGGCGGAAAAAAAGGGGGGGGGGGATATTATATTATTATATATATATAGCTGATAATATATTTTCCGGCTTTTTTTGAAAGAGTGCTCAACCATGCGGGAGCAGCTAAAATAATGATTAAAAGCAAATCTTAAAACCGGGATGACAGGCTTGTTTCGAGGTCCTTCCTCTCTTCAGATCCCGTGCCAATCCCCTGCTACTGGCCTCAATCGTATATATGCGTTTTGGGTTGTGAACTGTGGTCCAGTTGGGTTGTGTTGCACGTGTTGTGCAAGGGGGGGGGCCCTGTCAAGGTTGTAAGGCTTTCTTTATTGAGTATTACTGTATGGGGAGGGGGGGGGGGGTCCTATCAGGGTTGCTATTTTATACTTGTTGATAAAAATTTCCTTTTGTGCCTGCAACTGTCTACGATTTCAACTCTTGTGTTCAGTGTTGCCATACTAGGTTTGCACAGAATCATCCACTTTTCTGTTGTGCACAAATTACATCTCTTTGTGCTATTATTATATGCTGCTGCTTTCCTGATTATTTTCCATGTGGTGTTAAAATCTGTATTTGTTTTCTTAAGATCCCATATATGTTTACTTAATTCTGTTTGGTGTTTGTATTTTTCATACTTGAAAGATTGCTTGTGATTGGCGTACCTAGCTTTGAATTTGTTTTCTGTAATCCCTATGTATGTCTCTTTGCTGCTTTTCGTTGTCACAGTGGCTTGGTATACGATGTTATCAGAGAGACATTGGTTGTTCAGAGGGCATTGCCCTTTGATCGTGCAGTTGCAAGTTTTCCGTTTGTCACCCTCGTTTTTGACGTTGGTTTTCTTTTTGTTTGAAGCATCAATTATTTTTTTAAGATTTGGCATACAAGAATAAGATAGTTTGATAGTGTTCCTATTGAATATTTTGAAAAGTTTATGGTCTTTCTGGAACGATTCTGTTAATATTTTGAAGAATTCTTTGCCAATGTTACTTTTCACTCTACCATCATATGGTGGGTTATACCAGGTTATTTTCCTCTTTCTGTTTTTCTTCCTGCTTCCAGTGGTACTTTCAGGTTCATATTTCAACTTGTAGTTGTATCCACTTTTCAACAGTGCTTCTTGGTAGTCTGTTGCTGCATCGTTGAATATTTCTTCATTGCAGGAAAGGTTGGATAACCTCTTGTTTATCCCTTGTAGTATAGTTTTTATGATTGTTGGTGAGTGGTTACTCATGGAATTTACATATAATGGTGTATCATTGGGTTTTTTGTATGGTCTGTATTGGTTTTTGTTTAAATCTAGTGTTACATCCAAGTAGTTGACTACTTTTTTGTTGGCTTCTATTGTAATTTTTAAGTTGTGATTTTGGAACAACTTACACAGTTCTTTCTTTTTATTCTCTACCTCTCTAGGTGTATTGTCCAGTGCCGCCAATCCGTCATCTCTGTACAGTCCAACTTTATGCCCAAGTAGTTTGTGCATTTTTGACAATAGCAACAGGCCCACTATCTCACATGTTTCTGCACCATCGAATGAACCCATTGTAACGTCAAAAGTGGAATTAAAATCTGCTTTTTTCATGTAAGGCTCCTTTTTGTTATACAACAGTGTGTTTTTTGTGTGGAATATAATTTCCAATTCCGAATTTGATATCTCAGTGTATTTAGTAGTGAATTCCAAAGCTTTCCTGAGCAGTTCTTCATTGATGGATGGATAAAAGTCCACAATGTCGAATGCGATAAAGGTTGTTCTGTTTTGTTTGTTTAACTTTTGGAACCATTGCACCACCTCATTAGTATTTTTCCAAAGGTTCAGTTCAAGATTTGATTTGGCGTCAGTTACTATTTTTTCTAGAATCTGCTTACTTACTCTTCCTAGTTCAGACTTTGTGGGGTTGATCAGTCTACATGAGGGGTGGTTTTGGAAATTAGGTTTATGATTGTAATGAGTCGGCCGAATGTTCTCGAGCATTTAGGCAAATTAAGGGTAGTTGCTGTTGTTGAGAGCACGTTCCTTGGTCTTCAAGTGTGCGAATTCAGGCATCACCAGGGGGGATACCCGAGTCGTATACTGAAGGAGGGAGAGTGCTGGGAAGTGTTTCGCATGTCCAAGGGATATTGACAAGGAGTTGCCGACCTGCCGTTCCTGGGTAGAGGAGTGTCCAGTCCGACCACTGGCTGACTATTCACTGGGTTCTCCAGTGGGCCTGAAAGGAAGGCGATCGTGTCAGGTGACCGTCACGGGAAGGTGACCGTCAGCCTGCAGGCAGAGTACAGCGACCATTCAGTCGTCCTTGTTCTGAGGAATGAATGGAAGGCTGCGGCCTATCGAGTGGTTTGCGCCTTGTTGTCTATAGAGGTAGTAAATACTGAAGTATTAGTCATGGTTGGTAGAGAGGTCCAGGCTGTTAGTTCAATGGGTAGCTTCGGGGAATCGAACATGAGTTTGAATAGGAGGTTATGCATTAACCACTGGGTGCCCAAGTCTTTGTTGGCGCTAGCAGCTGTGGTGTGTGTGTGTATGTGTAGGTGACTAGCGATTCCATTGGCGGAATAAAAATAACTTGGGGATTTATTGGTACAAATCGTGTGATGTGTGTGTGCCGGTGATTCCATTGGTTGAGCCAGTTAAACTCGGGTTCTCTCTTTCTTTGAGAACGAATATAAGGTGCTTGGAAAACCAGGAAGTGTGTGACTCACTTAAGGGAAAGTGAACTCGCCCGTCTTGCTGAGGGCTCAAGAAAATACAGCGTGAAGCAGAGGTTGGCTGTCGCCTTGTTGTCTCCTGGGTGGGACGTAAGACAGTGGAGGTTGCTGTAGCTCGGAGTCGACGACGAGAAGAATTGTCTCCCGGGTGGGGACGGTCGACAGCAAGACGTGTAGCCTGTGGAGCCTAGACAGGGAGCTGCCAGACAACGGTGGGGTGTTTGCAGCCAGAGAAGACCTGTGGGAGAGGCCGACAGGAGCCCTTTCAGTGGAGAGGGCGAAGTACGGTGGAGTCCGGGAGACTCTGTGAGAGGGTGCGACTCAAGCTACGTTGCCAGTGTCCCCCCAACTGGGATTTGGCCAATCGGGAGGACACAACAGTGTGGCAGCTTCAGCTCGTGGTCGTACAGTGGATGAGAGAAACTGGTCAACCAAGGAATGCTGGCAAGTTATGGACGTTTATTTGCTCTTAAGGTTATAAGTGTGCAAATAGAATAGTGGAATATTGTCTTTCCTGGTTAATGAAGAGTAATTGAAGAAAAGGGATGCGATTTATGAGATTGTCTGTATGCTGTTTACATTGTTGTATGATACAGATAGTTGTGTTGTGTAGTGACGGGTGGGGGCTCGGAGTCAAGTTGAATAAAAGTTGATTATTTTCTATGAAATGTTATTGGTTTCCCGTCACCTTTGTGCGGGCCCGATGTGAGTGACAAGAGTGCGTGTGCCTATGCGAGAGTGCATTTTGGTTGTGGAAGCGTAAATATACTCAGAGGCATAAAAAACGCGAAAACAAACTGTATAGAAATTTTGATGTAATTTGGCTACCGATTCCTTTGAACTGGTAATAGAAAGTGAGAAAAGCAATCGAACACCGCAAAAGTGTCCTTTCAAAGTTCATTCTGGTAGAAAAATAAGGTCACATGAACTTGACCTTGACCCTGTGTTAACAGCAGAATGTCAGTATCTGGTGTGACCACCTCGAGCATTGATCACAGCTGTGCACCTGCGGTACATCGAGCGCACCAGAGTGTTGGTCTGCCTCTGGGGGACTTGCCACCACACCTGGCCCACAGCAACAGCAAGCTGAGCTGCTGTCTGGGGTCTGGGTGTGAGCTGGTTCAACTGCCTCTGAAGGGCAATCCCAGAAATGCTCTATTGGGTTTAAGGTCGGGAGAAACGGGCTGGGTGAGGCAGCAGATTGATGTTGTTCTGCCTCAGGAAGTTCTGCGAAGCACGGGCAGTGTGCGGCCTTGCGTTGTCCTGCTGAAAACAGGTTCTGTGGATGCCGCGGAAATGCGGCAGGATGTGGGGCCTCAGAACTTGGTCGATGTAATGAACAGCAGTGACCCCGTTACCACGTCCTGGACCCACATTCTGGAAGATGACTGGCCCAATACGGCGATTTAATGCCGATAGCCCCCCAGATCATGATGCTTTCACCACCCCATGGGTCCCTTTCGGTGATGTTGGCATCCGTGAAGCGTTCCCCCGCTCTTCTCCAGATCCGGATGCGGCCATCGCCTGGGTCGACGCAGAACCGGCTTTCATCACTGAAGAGGACTCGGCCCCAGTCCCGATGGCGCCAATGCACGTGGATCTGTGCCCACTGCAGACGGTTCTGGCGATGCTGGAGTGTCAGGATAGGTCGCCGGGCTGGACGCCTGCATTGGAGACCAACTTGTTCAGTCGGCGACGCACGGTCCTGTTGCTGATTGGCCTGCCATGGTTGCCGACGGTGTTCCTGGCTGTGTTGGCAGCGGTTTGGTAAGGCTCCCGTCGATGCTGACGAAGAAGATGGCGGTCTTGGGCTGCTGTGGTGACCCTCGGTCTGCCGCTCCTCGGTCTGTCATCAGTGGTGTTTCTGCTTGAAAGCGGTCCAGAAGGCGATAGACGGTGGAAATGTGGACTCCGAATGCGATAGCGACCTGCCTCATTGGAACCCCGGCCTGCAGTTGCCCCATTGCTATGCAACGATCTTGACGAGAAAGTCTCGGCATTATGTTGGCGCCTCTGGAAGGGATGATTTGAACTTTTTGGGGTTTGGAAATTTATAGCCCCACAATGGGGGCCACATTGAGTTGCAATTCACATTGATGCACGTGGCGTAGGTAGTCCACATGGCAAATGCACTCCTCGTGCCAAAAACGCTGACCCGGCAACATTCACCCACTGTTACGAGGTTACAACCGGCCAAGACACCACGTACTGCTAATGTTGCACGTGCCAACGACATTGCTTACGTCCTGTTCACAATGTGAACAATCGTGCACTGTCTCTATTTTTTCGCGTTTTTTATGCCTCTGAGTATACTTCTGTCTATAACCCCCTGCATCCCTGAATATGAAAATCATATTGTATTAACGAGGGGGAGCGTCGGAGACCCGTCACAAATTGGGGACTGTCGTCCGGGATGAACATAAATGAGCCATAAGTGATTTTGATTCTGGGTTTTGTTCAATTGCAGAGGGATTTGAAATCTGTCATAATTGTGGAAACCTAGATTGTTGTTTCTTTTTCGGGAAAGACGTTGGTCATGTGTTGATTGTTTTGATCTTTTTTTTTCATGACTGTGCCTGGTATTTGAACTTGCTTGATTTGGTTGATTGTGTGTAGCGCAACTATTTGATCGCTTATTTACAAGTGATCGTGTGGATATCTCGCTTGTTACTGTGGTTGTATTAACTGGCTGATCGAGGGTTAGATAGCTTCAGAATGTCGACTGAAGAGGGTGCTGAGACAATGGGTCCGCTGAAAAAGATGGACCTCATAGAAGAAGGAAAAGCTTTAGGACTGAAGGGTCCGGAACTGAAGGCATATGTAGATGAGAACTGGCCCCGTGTAATCGAGGCCCAGAAAATACAAGGACGGGAACAAGAGAAAAGAAAAAGGAAAAAGAGAAGAGAAAAGAGAACGGAAAAGGAGAAGAGAAAGGGAAGAAAAGGAGAAGAGAACGGGAAAAGGAAGAGAAAGAGAAAGGGAGAGAGGAAAACTTGGGATTTATTGGTAAAATCGGTGATGTGTGTGTGCCAGTGTTCCTTTTTTGGTTGACCCCATTTAAAAAACTCGGGTTCTCTCTTTTTTTTAGAACGAATTAATGTTTGGGAAAAACCGGGAAAGTGTGTGACTCACTTAAGGGAAATGAACTCGCCGTCGCTGAGGGTCAAAAAATCCGTGAAGAAAGGGGTTTGGGGCTGTCGCCTTGTTGTCTCCTGGGTGGGGACGAAGACGTGGGGGTTTCTGTACCCCTCGGAGCCGACGACGAGAAGAATTGTCTCCCGTGTGGGGACGGTGACAGCAAGACTGTACCTGTTGGACCTGACGGGAGCTCCCAGACACGGTGGGGTGATTGCGCCGAAAAGCCCTTGGAGAGGCCGCGGACCCTTTTCCCATGGAGGGGGCGAAGTACGGTGGAGCCCGGGAGATCGGGGTGAGGGTGCGATAAAGCTCGTTGCCAGTGTCCCCCAACGGGGGTTTGGCCAATCGGGGGGAAAAAACGGTGTGGCGCTTCAGCTCGTGGTCGTACGTGGTGAGAAAATGGCGATCAACCAAAGGGAAATTGGCAAGTTATGGACGTTTATTGGCTTTTAAAGGTTATAAGTGGCAAACAGAATGGGGAATTTTGTTTTTTCCTGTAAGTAAAAAATGAAGAACGGGGATGCGATTTATAAAAATTGTCTGTATGCTGTTTACATTGTTGTATGATAAGATATTGTGTTTGTGTGAGGGGGGGTCGATCAAGTTGAAAAAAAGTTGATTATTTTCTATAAAATTTTTTTGGTTTCCCGTCACCTTTGTGGGGGCCCGTGTGATGACAGGTGCGTGTGCCTTGCGAAGCGCTTTTTGTGTGGAAGCGTAAATACTTCTGTTAAAACCCCCCGCTCCCCAATAAAAAATCATATTTTAAAAGGGGGGGAGCGTCGGGCCCCTCCGGGTTTTTTTTTCTTTGGGAGGGGGAGATAGTCAAATTTTTTCCCAGAGGGATGAACAGGTATTCTTTCACAGCCCAAATTTAAAAAATTTTACTAAAAAACATCAAGAGTGGGGGGCCCAAAATGTTTTTTAAAAGTTTTCCCACAAATTTTGTCTGCCCCACTCCCTTCCCAAAATATCCAGAGGCAAAAAAAACGGAAAACAAACTGTATAAAAATTTTTGATGTAATTTGGCTACCGATTCCTTTGAACGGGGAAATAGAAAGGAGAAAAAGCATCAAAACCCCGCAAAAGTTTCCTTTCAAATTCATTTGGTAAAAAATAGGTCACATAACTTGACCTTGACCTGTGTTTAACAGCAGAAGTCAGTATGGGTGACCACCTCGACATTGATCACAGCTTGCACCTGCGGTAATCGAGCCACCAAGTGTTGGTCGCCTCTGGGGGATTTGCCCCACACCGGCCCCAGCGCGCAAGCTGAGCTGCTGTCTGGGTCTGGGGTTGAGGGTTCAATCCCTCTGAAGGGATCCCAAAAATGCTCAAATTGGGGAAGTCGGGGAAGGGCTGGGTGAGGAAGCAGTTGTTTTGTTCTGCCTCAGGAATTTTCTGCGAGCCGGGCAGTGTGCGGCCGGGGTTTTGCCCTGTGAAACGGTTCTGTGGATCCGCGGGAAATGCGGCGGGATTGGGGGCCTCAGAATTTGGTCGATTAAGAACGCAGTGACCCCTTTCCCACGTCCTGGACCCATTTGGAAGATACGGGCCAATAGGGCGATTTATGCCGTTCCCCCCCAGTCAGGGTGTTTTTCCCACCCCATGGGTCCCTTTGGGTGATGTTGGCATCCGTAAAGCGTTCCCCCGCTCTTCTCCGACCCGGTGGGGGGCCATCGCCGGGTCGACGCGGGAAAGGGCTTTCATCACGAAGAGGACTCCCCCCCAGTCCCGTGGCGCCAATGAGTGGATTTGCCCACTGCAACGGTTCTGGCGATGTGGGTGTCAGGATAGGTCCCCGGGCGGGACCTGCATTGGAGACAACTGTGTTCAGTCGGGACGCACGGCCCCTGTTCGTTTGGCCCTGCCATTTTTTCCCTACGGTTTCCTGGCTGTGTTGGCAGGGTTTTGGGTAAGGTCCCGTCGATTCTGCGAAAAAGATGGCGGTCTTGGGCTCTGTGGTGACCTCGGTCTCCCGCTTGGGGTCTGTCATCAGTGGTGTTTCTTGCTTGAAAGCGGCCCGAAGGCGATAGACTGGAAATTTGGGGCTCCGAAAGCGATAGCGACCCGCCTCATTGGAACCCCGGCCGCAGTTGCCCCCCTTTCTATGCAAAGTCTTGACGAGAAAGTCTCGGCATTATTTGGCGCCCCTGGGGGGGATATTTTAACTTTTTGGGGTTGGAAAAATTTTTAGCCCCACAATGGGGGCCACATTGAGTTTCAATTCCATTGAGCACTGGCGTAGGTAGTCCACAGCAAATGCACTCCCCGTCCAAAAAAAGCTGCCCCGGGAACATTCACCCATGTTACGGGTTACAACCGGCAGACACCCCGCACTGCTAAAGTTTCACGGCCAAGACATTGCTTTCCCGTTCACAATGTGAACAATCGTTTTGTCTCATTTTTTCGGTTTTTTATGCCCTGGTATATATCTTAAGAAATGAGTTTAAAATTTTTGCATCGTTTACAAAGTTGTTCTAATTCAGTTTTTCGTCCTTTCCCGCAACGTGACATAACCCGGGTTTAATTCCCCCCCAGATCATCCCTTTTAAAGCGGCAGTAAAAAATTTTTTTAAAACATTGGAAAGTCTTTCTGCTCAAACTTTGTCATCTGGGGAGCAATTGTTTTATTTTTTTGCCTGACCGTAAAAATTTTAAACCCTTCATGGTCTGCTATTTTTCCTGTCTGAAATTTCTGTTTTACTTTATTTTTAAACTTTTTTCCCTTCCGTAATTCCCTCTACTTTGCTTGAACCAATTTCCCCCCTTTTTTTTCTTTAGATTGAAAAAAGCAACCTTTTTTTTCTTTAGAAAAGTTTGAGAACTTTTAGATCCATGGTTTGTTGTTGGGGGGAAAAATTTAATCATTTTGTGGGGAATTTTCCCTATTTCACAAAAAAAAAAATATAAGAGGTGACAACATCTGCGCTTTCAAAATTTTTTCCCGGGTCAATAAAAAAACATCCAATCAGTCATCAAAAATCCCCCAGTCATCGTACTCCAGTTCCCAAATTCACACACTTTCTCACAACTGGTTCAGTCTTTTTTTTTGGTTATAAGCGGGATAAGTTGACTGTTATTCGGGCACCTTGGTGGTAGGGAATGGATTTTATCCTTGGGAATGTTGCCAAGCATAGCGATTGTCTTGTCCAAACGTGTACTGAAGTAAAATACTGGTTTTTAAAAGGGGAGTGTTTTTTTGCAAAAAAGCACTGGTTAAAGTCGCCAACAACAAAAAAGGGGCTCAGCAGCGTGAGTTGGGGATCCGGATGATGCGGCGTCCTTTCCTGCAGTGCAGGACCCTGATCAACCGGGGGCGTACCCACTGTCGGAAAAAACGCCCAACTCACGTGGCGGTACGAGGGGCAGAGAAATGTTATGAGTTCAAATTTTCTTTCTCATCTTTTTTTTTACAGAACACCGCACTGTCACAATTTTTTTTTGAAAAAGGGACACGCCACCACCCTTCTTTTCCCCCCTTTTCGCATCCTGTCCATTCTGTAGGGTGTACCAAAACCATCAATCGCAACACTTTCATCATTAACTTTTTCAGTAAACCAGGTTTCAGTAAAACAAAGAACACAGGAGTTTCTGAATTCACTTAAAAATTGACAGTTTGCACGCACTTCATCTAAATTACAGTTTTGTCCGTTTGGGTTAAGAGATCGTACATTTGATAAAATCATTGACGGCAGTGGGGGCTTTGTCTTGTTTCTTCTGAGTCTCCTCCTTACACCTCCTCTCTGTCCTCTCTTCCGTACTTTCACTCTTCCACCTTCTTTCCCATTCTCTCGCTCATTAACCAATTCATCAGGGAACACCTGTCCGGAAAAGGTTGAAAAACCTGTGATGATCGGAAAGCGCATCAAAAACTCACGATCATACCGTAAAGCGCCTGTGCCTTCTTGCTGTCCGCCATAGTGTTCAGTGGATTTCACAAACACACCAAAAACACAGCACTTGAAAAGACTGAGTGTCACCACCAGAAACTTCAAAAATGTTGCACAGTTCATGTTTGACACCTTACATATCCCTCCAACACAATTAAACTTTGAAGAGATCCGTCAGGAAAACAATCATCATATATAGAGGTCTAAACACAGAGACGTGCACCTGCGTGTCGCCCCACTGCGAAGCGCCACAATATGGGGCAAGGGGGGGGGGGGGGGGGGGGGGGCAGACAACCGTCTGCTTCTCCCCCCACCTTCAATCGCCCCGCGCCCAAGTATTAAAAACCGAAAATAATATACACAGCATGTTATGGTATCCCCCTCCCCCCTTCCCTTTTATGGGATTTTGGAAGCTGAGTTTCAGTTTCAGTTTCATCAAGGAGGCGTCACTGCGTGCGGACTAGTCCATATACGCTACACAACATCCGCTAAGTTTTTAGACCACACTACGCATGATTTAAAGCTGATGGATAAATGAATCAACAACAAAGATGAGACAATTGAAGAAGAGGGTCTCATGGCTACGACTCGGCGGATGTCTGACCTACGCATTAGCTACGCTGGTCAGACCTTCAGTGCCTACCTACCACTTTTTGTCTCTTGTGTGTGTGTGTGTGTGTGTGTGTGTGTGTGTGTGTGTGTGTGTAGTGGATGTACACGTGTGTGTATGATGTGTGGGCATGGGCCCATGTGTGTGTGCGTGTATGTGTGTGTGCGTGCAGGTTTGTTTGTGTGTGTGTGTGTGTGCGTGCGCGCGTGTGCGTGTGTGAAAAGATGAGAACCCCCCCCCCCCCTCTAAACAGATCGGAATAGGAGTCCCGTCTTTCCTCCCCTCATACCCA
>JAFLJL010014103.1:22500-49912 GCA_018398815.1 Conus ventricosus | reverse complement strand
ACCTTAATCATGGATTAATACTTTTAATCAATATTATTCCCTTAAAATGAACCGAGCAGAAAATCATCAGAACCAGGAAAACACTTGAATCAGGTGGAGAAAGTAACCAAGCCAAAAATCAGCAGAATCAGAAAACACTGAACCAGTGAGACCAGTAAAAAGCACCTCACCTGCGTGAAAGCAGGAAAAAAATTAGCAGAGTGGAACAGACAAAAAAAATTAATGTTACAGAATATAACTCATCATGAAAACATAACACCGCCAACGCCAGAACAAGTTGATTCAATGCCAGCTTTTAAAACTCCATGCGATTCAAGGGCCCCAAAGTCTTCATGGAATATTGAACTTAAAACTGTTGCCATTTTTAGCGTCCTTGCTGCTGCTGGGGGCGGTTATTACGGTTATAAAATATATACACAATGGCAACAAAAACAAAAGAAGTTAAAACAACCTGAACCACTAAATACAGAAGACAAAAGCACGCCAAAACCGCCAATAACAAAACATCATTTTGATCCATTTATAATGCAATAATATTTTAAAATTTTTTGATAAAACATGGCGGATTATTATTTGTTTAAAATGATGAAGTCAATAAATAAAGACATGGAGTCTATAAAAGACATTTCCATAGACCAGAATTGTAATTGCTTAGGATGTAAGAACTTCATTAAGATCTATGCTGACCGATTTCGCGCAGAGGACGCTGAGCAAGACATCCTCAACGATGACGCGTTTTTGAGGCGTGTGTGTACTATATTAGACATCTACTATTTAAGATAAAAACATAGATTGTATTTTTTTTTTGATAAGATAACTTGAATAAGAACTTGGTTGTACTTAGAGGATGACTTAATCAAGAACTTATTAAGAACTTGATCAAGAACTTATTAAGAACTTAATTAAGAACTTGATCAAGAACTTATTAAGAACTTAATTAAGAACTTGGGGTGACTTAATTAAAAACTTAATTAAGGACTTGGAGTAACTTAATTAAGGACTTGGGGTAACTTGATTAAAAACTTAAAAAGTGACTTAAGTGTGTGCATGCGTGGGGTGGGGGTGGGGTGGGGTGGGGTTGTTGCGTGCGTGGGTGGGGGTGGGGGTGGGGGGACGTGCGTGCGTAGGGTAGGACAAAACACACACACAAACAAACAACAAACACAAACACAAACAAACAAACAAACAACAAACAAACACACAATAGACAGGACAGTGCTTGTGGGAAAGTAAAGGGGGCTTTTTGTTGTCCACACTTGAACGTCGTAAATTCAAGACAGCCACGTTGAAGCAAGTTTTCAGGAAGAATGTTTGCCAGGCGGTTACGCGTAACCGTTACTATTTTTAGAACCACGTCATACTATCGTCAGTAGTCCAAAACCCGCCACGCAGGCCTGCACGCTGTTAGACCGTCCCTGTGGGCTCAACAACCCAGCCTTCGCTGCTAGCAGGCGGTTACGCGTAACCGTTACTATTTTTAGAAGCCCGTCATAGTAGTTCAGAAAACTTGACAGACAGGCGGTTATATATAGCTGTTTCTGTTTTAGAACCGTGTCATTCCAATCGTCAGTAGTTCACAAAACTTGCCAGCATTAACCGTTGCTTTACGAGCTGCTTCAATCATTTTTCAAAGTATCTTATATTTTCATGTAAAGCATTCTTTTTTTCCTCTGTCCACAATTCCGTTGGCGTTGGCGGCGGTAATGGGAGATTTTGAGCTTGTTGGAAAGTTGTAGCTGATTCCATGTCTTCCGCACCCAAATAATTTAATCTATAAAGTCGTTGAAAAGGTATTTGTGATTCAAGAACTTTTTCTAACTCAGAATCCACACTGTCTTCTGAAACTGCAGCTGTATTTTGTGCCATATGCAAACACTTCTCTCACAGAAAAAGCACCACACGTCCGCACAGCACCACAGCACCGGGAGAAATGAAAAGACAGCTAGGTGCAGTTGCTAACAACACAAGTGTTGGGCGGAAATGTCGTCACTGTTACTAATCAGCTGATTCTGTCTAGTCTTGTGATTGGGGAAGGTAAGAAACATGTTTTGATATGTTTTATGAAAGGCGAGAATGACTGAGCAAGATCCTTTCAGCCACTTATAGAAATCTCGCTATTCAGAACTGCAGGCAATAGAAATCGATCGCTATTCATAACTGCACCCTAGAGAACGTAGAAATGCCGGCATTAGAGTCAACCGCCCGAAACGCATGCCCATGTGTGATTGCTGTGATAAGAGTTTCTTTCAATTTCAATAGGCTTTTGAAAGTCATTGAATTCCCTTCGCGGCAAGCGGGGAGGTATGGTTTCACTTCAGCGCACTCGTGTGTGTGCATGTGTGCGTGTGTGTACACTAGCTTTCAGTGGATTTTATATCAAAAATATAACTCTCTCTCTCTCTCTCTCTCTCTCTCTCTCTCTCTCTCTCTCTCTCTCTCTCTCTCTCTCTCTCTCTCTCTCTCTCCCACCCCCACCCCCCTTCTCCTTCTCCTTCTTCTTCTTCTTCTTCTTCTTCTTCTTCTTCGTCGTCGTTGTCGCCGTCGTCGTCTTCTTATTCCTCTTCTTCCCTGTGTTCCCTTGTTTGTAGGGTCGTTATGTTTTTGGTTATTGAAGTCTTGCTTATTAGAGAACTATTATTTGTCTGGTTTTGGCTCAGCAGCTCGGAACCGGCCAAGGCCGGTGGAGAACGGGGTGAGCCAAAACAGACAAATAATAGTTCTCTAACGCACAAACAAAGACTTCCGAATCCAGAGACGAACAACGGCAAAAGTTCCAAACCTGAAACCCGAGACGGACCCACGACCAGGCGCACAGAAAAACTGTTGAAACGCCCACGAAATTGGGGGAACAATAATGTCCAAGCCACAACTCCAACACTGTGGGGAACAGGAGTTCCAAGCCAAGCACAGCATACGTCGTGTGAGGGAAACTTCTAGTCTTGACTGACTCGTCACACACAAGTGACTCCCCTGTCTACCTGAACTCAGTTCACGCCACGTCAAAATTCAAACCGGTTTGTTGAACTCTGGGAACGAAGTATCTAAGGAAGACACACGCACGCTTGCATGCAACTAAAAATAACACGCACAGGCACACAACTTCCAAACACAATGTTTTCTTTTAAGCCTAGCTATCACACACGTTCCTAAAATAAACAGTTGGAAGAACAAATCCAACCCTGTATCGTGACAGTGTGGCTAGGTCAAAAGAAATATTCAGAGAACAAATACTTAAAAGAAAAAAAATATGAAATGGAATCCCCCCAAATATAAACTCTTAGGTATATAGTTCACGAATGGATTGTCAAAAGTGACTGAAATTGATACAACGGACAAATTAGTAGAAGTGAAAAATCTGTTTAAAATTTGGTCCAAACGAATTTGCACACCCCTTGGTAGAATCGCTGTAGTTAAGTCTCTCATACTCTGAAAACTTATTTACTTATGGATTCTCCTCTCAAACCCTCCAGAAAAGATAATAACACAGCTATAAAACTTGTTTTTCAACTTCATATGGGATAATGAACCAGATAAGATAAAAAGAAAATATTCAGTTCAAACTGAAAATAGTGGCCTAGGTATTCCCAAAATACAAGTGTTTATGCAGGCCCTAAAAATGACATGGATGAAAAAGATCCTCACATGAACATCCAAATGGAAACAAATACTGTTTACGGATTGTCCTGAGATAGAATCATTGGAACAGTGTGGGCCTTTGAGATTACTTAAAAATAATTGTAACAAATTTTGGAAGGATGTGTTCACAGCTTATGCGAATTTCTGCAAACACGTGTCTGTAAAAGAAGCACAAGAAATATTAGCAGAACGTTTGTTTGACAATGGGAAGTTTAGAATTGATAATAGTACATTTTTCTTTAGAAAATGGACACACACAAGCATACTCCTAGTAAGAGATGTGGTTGATGAAAAGGGATGCTTTTTAAGATAAAAAGCTTTGTGCGAAAAGTATACTATCAGTGTAAACTATTTAGAATACATGAGTTGTGTTCAATCAGTTAAAAGCTTCCTTGCTGCAAATAATATCAAAATAAAAGATAGCAAATGCAATGAAAGAATAAACGCACAAAAAAATAATAGCAAATGCTAAAAAAAGGTTCAAAAACGTTCTATGATGTTTTACTAGAGCCAATCATTGTATATGATATAAATGCCTTTGCAAAGTGGGAGCAAATGCTAAATATATATGTGGACACTAAAACAAATAAAACAAATAAAGGAAATTAGATTAAGGTGGTTTCAAATTAAATTGTGTTATGATAATTTAGTTAACAACAATATTTTGAAGAAAATGAGAATTACAAATTTTGACAAATGCACTTTGTGTAGACAGGAGAAAGATTTAGCCAGACGTTATTTATGGTTCTGTGATGTTTCACAATGTCTTTGGAAGGAACTGGAGAAGATTTTAAGAGAGAAGTGCGAACAATGTTTTCAGTTAAAATTCAACGTAGAACCTGTTTTGCTTGGGAATGATGACCAAACAAAAACAGACGACACTTTTGATCAGATTAATCTATTAGCAAAATACTTTATTTACAAATGCAGGACAAATAAGATCAAACCAAATGCAATACACTTTTTGAAAGATTTGAAACACAATTATATATTTGAAAAATACATCTTTTCAAAAGAAATTAAGCTTGCATATTTCTTTAAAAAGTGGTACCCTTATCAGTGTATTCTTGATGATATACAGTGATAGATAATGATGTAAGGATGTATGCTTGTATACAAATACGTCACTCCGAGCGTGTATTTTTTTATGAATGCAACTATGGTAACACCTGTTTAGATCAGTTTGTTTCATGATGCATTGTTCAAGGCGCAGTCTCACTCTATACAATAATGTAATGTGTGTGTGTGTGTGTGTGTGTGTGTGTGTGTGTGTGTGTGTGTGTGTGTGCGTGTGCGTGTGTGTATGCATGTTTCTATATGAATATGAGTACATGTATTTATATGTTCATATGTGTCTGTGTGTAAGTGTGCTTTACAAATATCTTTTGTTCCACTTTTCACAGCAGTAAGAAGTATACATGTATCATCAGTTTAATATACGTATGAAAATCTCTGTGCACTGTCCTCTTTCTGCGCTGTATCTCTTCCGTTACTTGAATAAAATGTATGGAAAAAAATAATCGCACAGCGCCTGTTGTTTACTTGTGCAGGCTTCTGGTTATGACGTGAGAAAGTGGGATTCAGTTCCACATGCATATGATCAGACTCGGATTTTCTCTGATACGCACATCTCACACCTATCAGAAATAATTAAAAAAAAAAAAGAAATCAAAGGACATCAAAAAAATAGTCGTCAACGCTGCTACCATTATCATGTATGTTTGTGTAGCGACCTTGAAGGTCGCCCTTATACACACCGTTTAAAATGCAGTTTTAGAGCAGTACTCAGATTGATGGGATAGTTTTTTGTAATTATTTAGCACAGTATCTTCAGAGTTTCGAACATGGATTGATCCTCTTTTATGCTGATCATCATATACAGGTATGTCGTCTTCAAAATCACAAGAAAGGTTTGAAACTCTACTATTTAAGTTACTGCCGACAATCACATACATCATCTTTAAATAAAAGTAAGCAATCACACACAAAATTCTTCAAGAAAAGAAACTCCATTTTCCTTATCAAAATGAGAGCAATATGGAGAGCCTCTGGAGGTATATGTGCGCACACATACATGACATATTTCATTGTGCCAAGTAAGGATTTATCAATAATAAAGCATGAAACAGATCAGATTTAACATCCACTGCTCTAACACAGGGACAGATATCATTTTTCACCAGGCACACCAGTCCACCGGAACACCTTGCACGTGCCATGAACTTCAATAAAGCGGGTTTACAGTACACAGTGTATCCAGCAAATGTAGGAGATTGAAAAACACCATCAAATGTTTCAACAAAACATACAAAATCAAACCTACAAACGTATGAAATAAAAATCGTTATTATTCATTTTCGAAAGTAATCCATTTATATTTCAATGAAGAAGTGAAAAAGATTTCAGTTTATTGTAAATGTCAACGTGACACGAATCGTAATTTCCAGTAGAATGGACCTTTCCATAAAACACGCCAACGTTTGTGTAGTTCACATTATTTTAACTGAAACTGGGATAACCGAGTTCTCAGAATAAAAAACAAACCATTTTATTTCCATAGCGGGGGTTCTATGTTGTAGAATTAAGTGGAATTGTGCACTTCGTGCAACAAGCACAATACTTTGGTATATTGTTCTTTACAATGTTATAATTGATTTAAGATTTGAAGCCACTTCAAAATCGTTTTATATTTTGAAAAATAAATAAAAAACGATGAGCCAAAATTGCAGACGATTTTCTAGCGCGAGGTGCCCGCAGTGAATAATATAAAGCAAAATTAATGTAAGCTAAAATTATTTTCTAATGATAACACATTGGACAATGATATATCGTGTATGAAAATAAATACGTTGATCAGAAAATTTGCTGGCATTATTTTGTTTCCTTAATTTTTCATGAATTTATAGACTCGCAGCGGGAAAATCAAAACGGCCGCTTCCGATCGCTTGTCCGTAATTTGCCAGTGAAAACTTCGTCTTTAGATGTGAATTATGGATTTACAGCTCTGCAGATAGTCTTGAAATGTCATTCTGTCATTTTATTTGTTTTCTGAAGCGTACTAATACCATCCTTTACCTTACTCTTTAAATAAGTTGCCTATTGTGTGTATAAACAGTAAACAAGTGGGGTATGTTTTGCTCCCATAAGGAAACCTAACACAGAGTAACTTTTATTCAAGACTGGCACAGCCTTTTAAACTTGAATAAAGTCAGACAAATACATAGACGAACAATCTAATAGTGGGGAAAAACAAGCGCAGGCCAACAACTGAACTGTCTGGCAAAGATTTGGACTTGAGGGGAAGTGGGGAGTTTGAAGATGGAGAAACTGGGAAAATTAAATTAAAAAAAAAATTAAATTATAAAAAAAGGTTACAGATATGAAAACCCTTCTCTAGCTGCATAAGGGAACCATCACAATCCCTTTTGAAGGCAGATATATTTGTATTGCCTGCTCCGAGGCCTTTCGCCCGCTGGATCGGGACTCATCAGGGAGACACGGCTGGTTGTGTCTGCGCTCCCGGCGTCAAATAGAGACACAGCACAGTCCATAATACTGTGGTGTTCTCACCACCATGGGTGCAAAAAAGAATCCAATAGCACCCCCAGAGCAGCCAGCGAAGAGTAGTAAATGCAACCAAACGAAAGTGTGGGAGGAAAAAAAGTTGCTGTAAAACTAAAGACAATATGCAAATAACATAAGATGTAGGGGACAGTATTTGAGCCTACGCCTGAGGATCCACCCAAAGATGCAAGGGAGATCAAAAGACAAACACACAGACGGACAGAAACAAATACAAATAACCTCAATTTAATCAAAGCAAAATCGGAAATGAAATGAGGTAGGGAACAGTAAACGATAAACAGTAAACAAGTGGGGTATGTTTTGCTCCCATAAGGAAACCAAACACAGAGTAACTTTTATTCAAGACTGGCACAGCCTTTAAAACTTGAATAAAGTCAGACAAATACATAGACGAACAATCTAATAGTGGGAGAAAAACAAGCGCATGCCAACAACTGAAACGTCGGCAAAGATTTGGACTTGAGGGAGGGGAGGAGGGAGTTGAAGATGGAGAAACTGAGGAAATGAAATTTAAAAAAAAAATATTAAAAAAAAAAGTTACAGATGTGAAAACTCTTCTCTAGCTGCATAAGGGAACCATCGCAATCCCTTTTGAAGCAGATATATTTGTATTGCCTGCTCCGAGGCCTTTCGCCCGCTGGATCGGGACTCATCAGGGAGACACGGCTGGTTGTGTCTGCACTCCCGGCGTCAAATAGAGACACAGGACAGTCCATAATACTGTGGTGTTCTCACCACCATGGGTGCAAAAAAGAATCCAATAGCACCCCCAGAGCAGCCAGCGAAGAGTAGTAAATGCAACCAAACGAAAGTGTGGGGAGGAAAAAAAGTTGCTGTAAAACTAAAGACATTATGCAAATACTATAAAATGGAGGGGACAGTCTTTGAGCCTACGCCTGAGGATCCACCCAAAGATGCAAAGGAGATCAAAAGACAAACACACAGACGGACAGAAGCAAATACAAATAACCTCAATTTAATCAAAGCAAAATCGGAAATGAAATGAGGTAGGGAACAGTAAACGATAAACAGTAAACAATTGGGGTATGTTTTGCTCCCATAAGGAAACCTAACACAGAGTAACTTTTATTCAAGACTGGCACAGCCTTTTAAACTTGAATAAAGTCAGACAAATACATAGACGAACAATCTAATAGTGGGGGAAAAATATGGGAGCAAAACATACCCCACTTGTTTACTGTTTATCGTTTACTGTTCCCTACCTCATTTCATTTCCGATTTTGCTTTGATTAAATTGAGGTTATTTGTATTTGTTTCTGTCCGTCTGTGTTTGTCTTTTGATCTCCCGTGCATCTTTGGGTGGATCCTCAGGCGTAGGCTCAAAGACTCCCCTACATTTTATATTATTTGCATAATGTCTTTAGTTTTACAGCAACTTTTTGTCCTCCCCACACTTTCGTTCGGTTGCATTTACTACTCTTCGCTGGCTGCTCTGGGGATGCTATTGGATTCTTTTTGCACGCATGGTGGTGAGAACACCACAGTATTATGGACTGTGCTGTGCTCTATTTGACGCCGGGAGCGCAGACACAACCAGCCGTGTCTCCCTGACGAGTCCCTATCCAGCGGGCGAAAGGCCTCGTAGCGGGCAATACAAAATCTGCCTTCAAAAGGGATTGCGATGGTTCCCTTATGCAGCTAGGGAAGAGTTTTCATATCTGTAACTTTTTTTTTCTTTTTTTTATAATTTATTTTTTTATTTTTATTTTTTTAAATTTTATTTTCCAGTTTCTCCATCTTCAAACTCCCCTCTCCCCTCCCTCAAGTGCAAATCTTTGCCGGGACAGTTCAGTTGTTGGCCTGCGCTTGTTTTTCCCCCACTATTAGATCGTTCGTCTATGTATTTGTCTGACTTTATTCAAGTTTTAAAAGGCTGTGCCAGTCTTGAATAAAAGTTACTCTGTGTTAGGTTTCCTTTATGGGAGTAAAAACATACCCCAATTGTTTACTGTTTATCGTTTACTGTTCCCTACCTCATTTCATTTCCGATTTTGCTTTGATTAAATTGAGGTTATTGTATTTGTTTCTGTCCGTCTGTGTGTTTGTCTTTTGATCTCCCTTGCATCTTTGGGTGGATCCTCAGGCGTAGGCTCAAAGACTGTCCCCTACATTTTATATTATTTGCATAATGTCTTTAGTTTTATAGCAACTCTTTTTCCTCCCCACAGTTTCGTTTGGTTGCATTTACTACTCTTCGCTGGCTGCTCTAGGGGTGCTATTGGATTCTTTTTTGCACCCATGGTGGTGAGAACACCACAGTATTATGGAATGTGCTGGTCTCTATTTGACGCCGGGGCGCAGACACAACCAGCCGTGTCTCCTGATGAGTCCCGATCCAGCGGGCGAAAGGCCTCGGAGCAGGCAATACAAATATCTGCCTTCAAAAGGGATTGCGATGGTTCCCTTATGCAGCTAGAGAAGAGTTTTCATATCTGTAACATTTTTTTCTTTTTTTATATATATATAATTTTTTTCATTTTTTTAATTTCATTTTCCCAGTTTTCTCCATCTTCAAACTCCCCTCTCCCCTCCCCTCAAGTCCAAAATCTTTGCCAGACAGTTCAGTTGTTGGCCTGCGCTTGTTTTTCCCCCACTATTAGATTGTTCGTCTATGTATTTGTTTGACTTTATCAAGTTTAAAAGGCTGTGCCAGTCTTGAATAAAAGTTACTCTGTGTTAGGTTTCCTTATGGGAGCAAAACATACCCCACTTGTTTACTGTTTATCGTTTACTGTTTGCTACCTCATTTCATTTCCGATTTTTATTGTGTGTATGTTTACAGGTACGTATGTGTACCCGCGCGCGCACTCTGTGTGTGTGTGTGTTGGTGTGTGTGTGTGTGTGTGTGTGTGTGTGTGTGTGTGTGTGTGTGTGTGTAATGGGAGAAAGGAAAATTCAGTTTCCAATCCCATTTCACCTCGAGAAAAAAAGAGAGGCAGATAGAGGGAAAAGACAAACAAAAGCAGAGATAGAGAAAAAGAGAGAGTGGTAGATGAGTCTTATGTTTGGAAGGGGGCACTTGAGAGTGTAAAATAAAGTGAGAGAGTGGTAGATGAGAAGTTATTCTTGGAAGGGAGCACTTGAGGGTGTGTATGAGGGGAAAAAATTATAGTTGAGCACTTAAATTGTTTTAGGCATTTTAAATATACTGATATATATATATATATATATATATATATATATATATTATATATATATATATATATATATATATATATATATATATATATATATATAATATAGAGAGAGAGAGAGAGAGAGAGAGAGAGAGAGAGAGAGAGAGAGATCATATGTATATGTGTCTATGAGTATGCATACCTGGATGGTAGAGATGGTGTTTGGGGTATTTTTATATTATGCTCTACATGTGATGTTATAGATATGCTATGTATGTACATGGGGTGTGCATAAGAATAAGGTGGAATGGGGAAATTGGGGGAGGGGGTATAGAGAGAAAGGGGTGGAGGAGAGGCCGTAGGAAAGGAAAAGAGCTGGTATGATTCAAACTAATCCATCAATCATCAATCATTTTCCTTTTTCCATCCCCAACCGGCATTATCACACCAATGCCACCACATTATCTCACTTATGACAATGATCATCATCCTATAGTACTGTAGATCTCACTTATGATAATGATCATCATCCATCAGTCATTGATCATTTCCTCTATTCCCCCAACTGGCATTAACATACTAAGGCCAGTACACTATTCCACTTTTGTAAATGACCATCATCCCACACTACTGTGAATCACACTCACACCATCACAGTGATCATCCATCAATCATTGTTTACCTCCTTCATTCCCCCAACCGGCATTATTACACCAATGCCACAACATTATCCAACTTATATAACAATGATCACATCCTACAGTACTGTTGATCTCAAATGATCCATGATCATCACCCATCAGTCATCGACATCCCCCCCCCCCCCCCCCCCTTATCCACCCTGAACCGGCAGTATTATACTAGTGCCACCACATTATTTCACTTATCACAATGACCATCATCATACAGTATCTCACTTATGACAATGATCATCACCCACTGTCACGTGTGAGTACACCTGACAGGGGGGGGGGGGGGGGGGGGGTTCTTATACAGGGAATGTGCAGTGGCAGAAACGGAGCGATCACTCAATCCCTCACACCACCAGACCAAAAGAGGAAGATGTTTAAAACTTAATTTTTTTTTCAAAATTAAAATTCTTTTCACTGCACTACACCCCGATGGGGTATGGGTCTAACAAAGAGAAAAGTTAGCCGGAGGGAAAAAAAAAGGAAAAAAAATAGGCATAGAAAAAAGGCACTTTTCCAAAAACTAACTGATTTGGGGGGAAAAAAGTAAATTGAAAAAGCCCAAAAAACCCCCTCCAATCCCCCGGGATCCCTTACAGTCCCAACCTAACCCATTTAAACCACAACAAGAATTTTTCGGCACAAGGGACAGAAAAAAGACAGTATTGGGAAAAAAATTTTTTCATCCAACGGGAAATACCGGTTTAGAGTTAAAAAAAAAAAAAACAATAACAAAATAAATCATTTGACCGGCCTTTAGCCCACGCACACGCACGCCAGAACCACCCCCCAAAACAAAAGTTTTAAACATAAACTCGAGCCCCATGCACCGAGGGGGTTCCCCGGGGGAGGGGTTCCTGGGGAAAGGGTGACGTTCTGTGGGGGGTTTTCTGGTTTTCCGGGCCCGGGAAGTGAAGCAATTTGCCCCACCACCCGCAGGTTTGAGAACCGATGGTCCCGGGACAAAAGATGATGGGGGGGCCCGTTTGGGGCTGGTCGTCCACCCAGAAGTAAGAAGTGCCCCACCAGTCCACGGGTTTGGAAAGGGACTGGTCCCTTTGGCCCAAAAGTTGACTCCCGGGCCCGATGATGCTTGTCGTCCAGCCACCCCAAAGGGGACCGGAGCTGCAGTTTAAATAAAAAGGGCGAAAAATTTCCCCCCCCTAGGGCGGAGATCAGTCTCCAGATGAGAAAAGTCAACACCCTATAGGGCCTTTTCGTGTGGGCAACTTTGTGGGGGCCGGCCAAATGCGTCAGTGTGAAGGGTCACAATGCCGTAATAAGGTCAACAATGTCTTTGTCACTACAAAAGGGCAAAAAACTAAAAAAAACTTTTTTCCCTTTTTCTTTTGCTTTTATTTGAACCCTTTTCTAAGGATAAAAATTTCCCTTTGTCCCAAAAACTCCAATAATAAATCCCGAATTCATCCCCATTTTTCTGTTAAAAATAAAAAATATAAGACAAGGGCACAAAAGGAACGGGGAACCCCAAGGGGGGCGAAAAGGCAGGAAATTTCCCCCACTCCGCGTCTAAATTTTTTAGCCCTTTGCACGTCATGTGTTTCCCCCATCCGTCTCGTGTCTATGAAGCAAAAAGGGGAAAAAAAAACAAAAAATATTTTTATACCTTTCCCGGGCCCCAAAAAAAAATAAATTTAACGAAATAAGCTTTTACTCCCGTGTAATCCGAAAACAAAAACACAAACTTTCCCTTTACCCAAATTTAAGGGATATCATTAAAAAAAGAATTTTCAACTTAGTCCAAAATAACAGGGAAACCCTAACCGCTAAGGGGCCGAAAAAGCAAATTTAAAAATAATTTCGTTTCTAAATTCTTTAAAAAAAGACGCATATCCCCGATACCATTTCCCTACCTGCTCCCCCTCTTTGGAGCAAAATTACACACAAAAAAAAGGGGGTGCCCGAGCCCAAAAAGGGACATGAAGGGGAAGAAAAAACCCTCAACCGGGAAAAGGTTTGGAAAAACCCCAAAAAAAAAAACCAAAAAACCTTGTTTCCAAAATGCATTGGGTGTTATGAGGGAATAAATTATATATGAGATAAATAAAGAGGCATTTAAATATACTGATAAATATATATAAAAATATATTATATATATATATAAAAATAAATATATATATAATATAAATATATATTTTATTAAAATAAGAAAAGAGAGAGAGAGAGAGAGAGAGAGAGAGAGAGAGAGAGATCATAAGTATAAGTGCTATGAGTATGCATACCTGGATGGTAGAGAGGTGTTTTGGGGTATTTTTATATTATGCTCTACATGTGATGTTATAAAATATGCTATATGTACATGGGGGGGTGCATAAGAAAAAGGTGGAAGGGGGAAAATTGGGGAGGGGGAAATAGAGAGAAAGGGGTGGAGGAGAGGCCGTAGGAAAGGAAAGAGCTGGTATAAATTCAAACTAATCCATCAATCATAAAATCATTTCCTTTTTTCCCCATCCCCAACCGGCTTTATCAAAACCAATGCCACCACTTTAAATCTCACTATGACAATGATCATCATCCTATAGTACTGTAGATCTCACTTAAAGATAATGATCATAAATCCATCAGTCATTAAACATTTCCTCTATTCCCCCAACTGGCAATTAACATACTAAGGCCAGTACACTTTTCCCCACTTTTGTAAATGACCACACCCCACACTACTGGAAACACACTCACACCATCACAGTGATCACCATCAATCATTGTTTACCTCCTTCTTTCCCCAACCGCATTATTACACCAATGCCACAACATTATCCAACTTATATAACAATGATCAACTCCTACAGTAACTGTTGATCTCAAATGATCCATGATCATCACCCATCAGTCATCGACATCCCCCCCCCCCCCCCTTACCCACCCTGAACCGGCAGTATTATACTAGTGCCACCACATTATTTCACTTATCACAATGACCATCATCATACAGTAACTCACTTATGAAAATAAACATCACCCACTGTCACGTGTGAGTACACCTGACAGGGGGGGGGGGGGGGGGGTTCTTATACAGGAATGTGCAGGGGCAGAAACGGAGCGATCACTCAATCCCTCACACCACCAGACCAAAAAGGAAGAGTTTAGAAAATTTTTTTATTCACATTACAATCTTTTCACCGCACTAGCACCTCCAGATGGGGTATGGGTCATAACAAAGAGAAAAATAGCCGAGAGAGGAAAGAAAGAAAAAAAAAATAGGGCAATAGAAGAGAAAGGCACTACCCCAGCACAACTGACTTGGGGGAAAAAGTAAATTGAATAGACCACAAAAACCCTCCAATATCTCGGATCCCGCTACTGTCCCAACCTAACCCACTAAACCACTACAAGAATATTCAGCACAATGACAGAAGAAAGACATATTAAAAACAATGTTAAAATCCAACAGGACCTACTCGGCTAGAGCTAAAAAAAAAAAAAAAAACAATAACAAAATGAATCAGTAAACCGCTTTAGACCCCACGCACACGCACGCCAGAACCACACCCACACAAAACCCCAGATTTAACACCAACCGAGTCCATGCACCGAGGAGGTTCACCGAGGAGGTGGATCCTGTGGAAGGGGACGTTCATGGTGGCTGGTCTTCCAGCCGAAGTGAAGCAAGTGTCCCACCAGTCCGCAGGTTTGAGAACCGACTGGTGCCGGGAAACACAAGATGACTGCAGGTCCGATGAGGCTGGTCGCCAGCCAGAAGTGAAGCAAGTGTCCCACCATCCACAGTTTGGGAAACGACTGGTCCCTTTGGACACAAAAAGACTGCAGGGTCCGATAAATGCTGCGTCCACCCACCCAAGCCCGGGAAACTGCAGCTTAAGAAAAAGGGCGAAAAACCCGCCCAAACGGGGGAGATCAGTCTCCAGATGAAAGTCATCACCCTAAAAGTCCTTGTCAGTGTGGGGGCAACATAGTGGGTCCGGCAGTGCGTCAGTTTTGAAGGGTCACAATGCCGTAATAAGGTCAACAATGTCTTTGTCACTACAAAAGGGCAAATAAACTAAAATTTAACTTCTTTCCCTTTTTCTTTTGCTTTTATTGACTGTACTAAGGATAACTTTCTTAGTCAAAAGCCCAATGAATAAAACAAGAATTCATCCACATGTCTGTCATACAAACATAAAGACAAGGAAAACAACGAGAACGGAACCACAAGGGGGGCGATACGCAGGAATTCCACACTCCGGGGTTCTAATGTTTAGCCGTTCGCACGCTCATGTTTCCACGATCCGTCTCGTGTCTATGAAGCAACAAGGAAAATGAAACAAACATATTTGATATCCTTCCGGCCCAAATCACAATTAGCGAAAAAAAGCATTGACTCAGCCTGTGAATCCGAAAACAACAAAAAACACGCTTCCATTGACCGAAAGAAGGGATACCCATATAAAAGAGATTTTAAACTTAGTCCAAAGTAACAGAACCCTAGCCGCTAAGGACCGAAAACGCAATTAAAAGATAAGCGTTTCTACAATTCTACAACAAGAGAAATATCCGATACCTTTTCCCAACCTGCTCCCCCTCTTTGGAGCAGTTAACACACAAAAAAGGTGTGCCCGAGCCAACAGCACATGAAGGCAGAAGAAAAACCTCTAAACCCGCTGAGAGGTTGAAAACCCAAATAAAAAAAAACCCTGCCAAACAGACCATATATTTTACCAAAGGGGGGTGGGCGAGGTGAGAAAGGGTTCGCTCCCCATTTCCAATGAAGGATGGCAGCCGTAACCGTGCCGGTCCACACCAAAGGGACTCCAGGTCAGGGACGCCCCAAGGTGATTTTTCCAGCTGGCAGGGATAGGATCCCAGAGGTGTCCAGGGGAAATTTACTTTCCAAACCCGCGAAGGGTGAAAGACTCATTCCACAAAACCCACACCGAAGTGGATAAAGAAATGTGGCCCACTAGCAGAGATGGAGATCTCTCCGACTCGACGGTCCGTCAATGAGTGCCACACCACTAGCCTAACCAGATTGCAACAGGTAACAAAACAGCTCACCTGTGGCACCCTGACATCAGCTGATGAATCACGTGGAAAACGATAAAAACAGAAAAGAGAGCTTTAAAAGAAAAAATGAAGAGAAATATTGAGGGTGGGACGAATGCACGACGTAGCGCACCCGGGATGACACAAATAGCACACTGGTCCAACACCCGGGCCCAAAGTAGTAAAGATGTCACTGGTAACACTCCACTTATACTGGGTTTGAGAAGAAATGATATAACTTCTAAACCAAAGTATTTACCCGTGACAACACCCCCCAACCAAAGAGGCTTGTGCCACTGAGGCACAGCCTATCACAGCCTCCAATACGTTCTGTACACCCTTACACTCCTATACAATGTAAACTTTCCTCACTCATGAACCTTTACTCATTAAATCCATCCAGCTGAGGTAATCAGCCATCCCTCATCATCCCTCTTCACAGTCAGGTCATCATCCAGTGCCTCTCTGGGCACACCATTGCTAACCGGCACTGGGGATGGGTAGACAAGGTGGTGGCACTGAGGGTGATGAGCAAGACGACTGCTGCTGTGCTGTTCAGGGACTGCTGGAAAGCCTACCGACTAGTCCTGACGCACTGCATCGGCTGGCGATTCAACGTAGCTTGAATCCTCCAGGCCACCGCCTGGGTCGATGACGTTCAGGGTCTGGAAGCCCAGCGCGCGATTCCCAGGGCCTTGGCATGGAAGACCAGCCAGTGTTGACCAACTCTGTCCCGCACTTTCAAGTCGGTGATCTCGGCCTGAAAGCTGTGAAACCTGTTGCTCCAAGGCGTGTGACTGCGGAGAACTTCCACACTGGCCCTCTGTAAGTCTGAGGCAACCTGCACAATTTGCTGCGGTTCTGTGGGGTCTTCGCTTTATCTGTTCCAGCTTCCCCTTCTGCACGGCTTCCTTTGAAATGGCATTGAAGGTTCCTTTCCATCATTCTTGGTCTGTTCGCACAACAGTCCGTATCCACTGGAATTACAAAACCTCTTTTTTTTCTATCGATTCACCGAGCGTCCCTATAGTCCTGAACGCCGAAGGACTTTCAGCAAAATGGGTCATGCCTTTACCCAGAGAAGGGTTTCCCAATTCACATGTTTTGCGTTCTCTGCTATCTTCATACTCCCTGGTCACCTTCGTCACAGAGAGGGTTTTACACTCCATGGCTTTGAAGCAGTCCTGGTTGTGTTTGACTCCCCTCAATTTGCTCTCATTTCAGCGCAAGTTTGACTCACTTTGGGTCTGCTTTCCTTCGCTTTTTTAACAATGGGTTTCTACTCAAGGATGCAGAACCTGTTGATGTCAACAAGCCGCATGCATCCTGGTTTTCCGCTCTTCGGAGTTGTTCGGTGGCAACATTGTAGCTGCAACCATAAACCTTTGGATGTTCTTCGCCCTCCTTGGGCCCAAAGAAAGTCCTGGATTCTCTCCCGGTCGGACGTGTTCCCAAATGTCCTGCCATATCGTGGCCTAGCCGCATGACCATACGCGGAGAGCTTCTGGGGCGATGGCTGAGTGGCAGCTGAAGTAGGTTTGTGAACGTCTGTGTACAAGTCCTTTGCGTCTCGCAAACTCTACCGCGCAGCTGCGGGACGTCCTTGCTGGCCCCAACCAAACTCTGGATGTTGAAGGAGGATCCTTTGCCGCACACTGCGTACAGTTTGAGGAACCCTTGGGCAAAGTGCCATGCTGAGTCAGGGCTTCAGGAGGGTTTCAGTGCCTCTCTCTCTCTCTGTGCTTGGACCGCGTGGTGGCGGCCAAAATACTTCTGCTGGCAACTCTGATGAAATCTCCCGACGTTGACCATCCCCCAAAACACACTGAATTGCCAATCAGTAAGGAGTACGCAGGTCGCTGAAGGGCTACTGCCCACACCTTTCCCCTTTTTAAATATGGGGTAGAGACCCTCTACCAGTGCTGTAGATCGGGGTTGCCCTGAAGGATGTTCGATTCCTAGCACTTGGCACTCTTCCCCCCGAGGTGCCTCACATGGGACTAGCTGTTCCCTCGATGAAGACCGCTGTAGCTCCGTGTCCCTAATAGCTTTTACTTTCTTTCCACACCACCACCGAAGTAAGGTTGGATAGTTGGGGTTTGTGACCTCACTCTCTCCAAATGCCACCCTAAAGTGCGAGATGTCGGATTTTGCCTTGACCTTCCTCTTGGGACAATCCCGAACGAAATCCCCCCTTTTCCCCCCAGAGGAAGGGAAAGCTTTGGGGTTGGCTCCGAGTTCCTGGAATTGCTGAGGACATCGCTTTGAGGGGACGACGGTTTGAAGTCATGTGACTCCGATCGGCGGGTTTCCTACTTGTTCCTGGTGCAGGCATACGATAGTGACGACGCGCATCTGTGAAGGCTTCAGCAACCTCGATTGCCCTGGCGAATGGCTTTGGTTTTTCTCCTCACCCAACTTGAACAGCCAGTTCCCGAGATACCAAATTCATAGTTGCTCCAAGAGGAAACAATCCTTCAATTCCATCTCTGAGGCTTCAATCCAATATTCCATAGTGCGCCGGGGGCGTTCCCCGAACTGGTGAAAAGTCTCTTCTGCAGGTTTCCTCATTGTGCGAAACTGCTTTCTGTAGGACTCGGCAGTCATGTGCAGTCTCCGGCGAAGAGCCGCTTTTAACTCGGTATGGAGGCTCCGGGTGGAATGTCTACAAACGCCCCTTAGCCTTTTCCCCGTCAGGCTACTTAATGAGGTAAAGGGCTTTCCTCTGGTCGTTTAGCTGGTACGCGCAGCAAACCCCTCAAAGTGCTCGATGTGGTACTTGTTATGCTAGACTGTACACTGGCTATGTAGTTTTGGGGGGAGCCACCGGGAAAAACCACGCCCGTGAAAATCCCCTATTTCCCCCTGGGGCGATCCATGTCGGAAACAACCACAGCTGTTTTCGGGTGCATCTAACTGTTGAACCCTTCGGTCCCGGAGTCTTTTTTTTTCCACCCCAAAAAGCCTAAATCCAACTCTTTTCTGTTTCTGAGCCCCCTTTTCAAACTGTTCTCTCTTTTCTCTCGACTCTCGCCCACTCCTTTCCCCATCCCTTCCCTCGCCTTCCTTCCCTCTTCTCCAACCCTCCTCCCCCTCCATCCCCTTTTTTCCACCGTCTCTCGAAATCGAAGTTTTTGAACCCCCACAACCAATAGACGGGGACGATACAAAATGGATAAAAATCCAAGATTCTTAAATAGTCACTAGGTTTAAAGAAAAAACCCCAATTTCCAAAAGGGAAAACACACTATCTTAAACCATGAGTCATATAGGAACACCAGCACGAGGAAAAACCCCCCTCACCGAAATACAACACTCACTAAAAAATACTAAATAGAAATGACAAGGGGGTTTAAAGTAATTTAAACAGCATGGCAACCCCAACAAAACACACGAGGAAGTCTTTACCAACGAACCAAAGGGGTTCCACCAAAAATTTTCCCTCCAAAGCCAAGCCTACAAATAAACCATAAAAGTCAAAGTCCAAGAGGGGAACCGAAACTGTGTAAGCCACAACAAACAGCAACCCAAACCCGCTTTTGCAGCGTTTTCCCACAGAAAAATATGGAGTAGTAACTTTTTCCCAAAAATGAAAACCTTGACTAAGGGATCAAAAACTGTCCCAATTTTCCCAAAACGGAAAAAAAATGAAAAGCCCACAAGATTTTTGACAAGGTAGTAAACACCAACAAATCCCACTTGGGTTACATCAAGGAAATTTCACAAACAAGAAGTATTTTAGCAACAATCAAAAAAGATACAAAGACAAGTGTATCAACCCCACAAAACCTTTAAAACCAAAGAGAAAAAATTTTCTTCCACGAACCAAATACAGTCAAAGAACTGCCACACTAAGCAGCCCAAACAACAAAACGATTAACCCGCAACCCAAAATAAGTAAAAGGGCAAACAACCTCCCCCCAAAATAAAAACCAGTTCCAAAATCAAAAACTACAAAAGCGGATTTATTTCCCCTTGAATTCCCAACGAAGGAAAACCCATTATTTTTTAAAACCTTCAAACGTTGAAAACAATCTCAAAAAAAAACCCGACCGGAAAACGGGGTCCAACCCAAAACATTTTTTCCTTGTAGAAAAAAAAATATCCAAACGAATAAATTCCAACCCGATGGGAAAAAATCAACAAATCACAAAGCACAAACTCTCAATTAAACAACGACGCCCTTGTGCACTGGAGCCAAAACCCCAAAACAAATTCCAAACACCGGGAAACAAACCATACCCGGGATCAAATTTGATTTCTAAAAAAAAACTTCAAAGATTTTTACCCAGAAAAAAGGGCCCAAAAAAAACAAAAACCCTATACAACGGGGTTTTTATAACCAACGCTTATTCCCCAACCAAACCAACTTATCCAAAGAGAAAAGCAACAAAAAAACAACAAACACGCATAAGGGGGGACGAAAAGAACTAAAAAACCCTTTCGGAAAGGGCCAAAACTTAACCAAATTCTACCGGGGCCCGACTGACGTAAACACGGAAAAACGGCACCAACGTGGTCACGGGGCCCGGGACAAACGACTCGAAAAAACATGGCCCAGAACGCGCCAAATCCCGTGCAACAAAAACCAAACAACGGAACCCGCGCAAAATCACGCTCTTTAACGAATGGAAAGGGATGAAAAGGGGAGGGGCGACAGAAAAAGGAACAATCTTTTTGGAAAGACACAATGTTATCCACAGACACCCCCCCACCAACACACACGACAAATTTATTACCCCATCAACACAGCAAAAAAAATAAGTGTTGACCAAATTTAAAAAACCCCAACATCACAGCTAAAAAAAAGAAAATAAACGCTTGATGTGCGCTAACAAAAGGAAACCTATCAACAAGGGCTAATCCCCTTAACTAAAAAACACAGATCCTACAACCTATGTGAAAAACAAAAAACACACCACCAAAAATTCTTCCTTGCTCGTGAACGAAGAAAAACTTACGTAAGACCGAGTTTCGCGCAAACACGGTAAACGGAACTAAGTTCCAAAGTTTGCCTTGTAAACAAAGCACCAAATGCTTGAAACCTCCCCACATTTCCCCTTGCAACATATGGGCGCTTGGGGTACAGGGCAAATGCAGACCAAAACCAAATCAGAAAAGCACGACATCGACAATTCTGCACAAGAAACCTACTAAACAAAAACAAACACCCCTTTTTCCCCCCACAAGCCCAAAACTAACTGGAAAATGAAAAAGGAAACAAAATTCGAACCAATACCGGGGGTACAAACAAAACAAACAAACACCGGAGACAACCGGAACAAAGCACCGGGTCCGAACCGAGCACGAAACTCACGCCAAAAAACCCCCCAAAAACCGGCCAAACCCAAATTTGGTTCCCACAAACCCAAGAACCCCCCAAAACCAACCACCCCCGTCAAATACACATAAAAAAAGATGACGGGTCCTAAAGGGTCGGGCGGTATGAGTTCAGAGTGTCTTTTTTTTACCTACCACAACACATCCTTTTTCCCCCCCCGCTTTTCCACCAAATTGCAGTTGAGAAACCTACGGGGGGGGTTTTTAACGGGGAAAGTGCATGGCAGAAACGGAGCGATCACCAACCCCTAAACCCCACCAACCACAAGGGAAATTTAAAAAGAAAATATTTTATTCACAAAAACAAAAATTCACTCGCACAGCACTCCAGAGGGGTAGGGGTCAAAACAAAGAGAAAAAAAGCCGGAGGGGAAAAAAAGAAAAAAAAATAGGGCAAAAAGAAAGGCACTATCCAGAAAAAAACTGCCCGGGGGAAAAAGTCAATTAAAATAGACCACAAAAACCCCCAAAATCCCGGACCCGCTACTGCCCCCAACCTAACCCAAAACCACTACAAAATTTTCACCAAGAAGAAAAAAAGACATATTAAAACAATGCTACATCCAACAGACCATGCAATTTAAACAAAAAAAAAAAAATAACAAAATGAATCAAATGACCCCGGGTTTAACCCACGCAAAACGCACGCCAGAACACACCCACACCACACAAAATTTTAAACTCAACTCGGTCCCGCACCGAGAGGGGTTTACCGAGGGGGGGGACCTGTGAAGGGGACGTTTGAGGGGGCTGGCCCTTCCCCGCCGAAGGAAGCAAGTGTCCCCCCGTCCGCAGGTTTGAGAACCACTGGGCCGGACACAAGAGACGCGGCCGATGAGGCTGGCGTCCAGCCAAATGAAGCAAGGCCCACCAGTCCACAGGTTTGGGAAACGACTGGTGCCGAACAAAGACTGAGGGGCCGAGATGCGGTCGTCCAGCCAGCCCAAACCGACGCGCTTTTTAAAAAAAGGGGAAAAAACCCGCCCTACGGCGGAGATCATCCCCGGGGGGGGGGGGGGGCCCCCCAAGTTTTAGGGGGAAAAGGGGGGGGGGGGGGGGGGGGGGTCACAAAGCCGTATGGCAACAATGTCTTTGTTCACTACAAAAAAAGGGGAAAAAAAACTATAAAAACTTCTTTCCCTTTTTCTTTTTCTTTTTTTGACCTGAAATAAGGAAAACTTCCTTTGTCAAAAGCTCCAATGAATAAAATCAAGAAATTTATCCCCATGCTTCTACAAACTATAAGACAAAAGGGCACAACAGAACGGGAAACCCCACGGGGGGGATACGGCAGGAATTCCACACTCCCCCGGGCTAAATTTTTTTCCGTTTTCCCTCATGTTTTCCCCGACCGTCTCGTTTCAAAAAACAACAAGGAAAATAAATAACATATTGATATCCCCCGGCCCAAATCACAATAACGAAAAAAGCATGACCAACCGGGAAAAACCCAAAACACAAACACAGCTTCCAGACCCAAAGAAGGGGAAAAAATAAAAAGAGATTTTCAACTTAGTCCAAAGAACAGAAAACCCAACCCTAAGGACCGAAAAAGCAATTAAAGATAACTTCTACAACACAACAAACCATTTCTCGATACCCTTTTCCATACCGCTCCCCCTCTTTGGACAGTTTTACACAAAAAGGTGCCGAGCCAACGGCACAGAAGGCAGAAGAAAAACCCTCAAACCCCTGAAAGTTTTGAAAACCCAAAAAAACAAAACGTCCCCAAAAAAGACCATATAGTTCCAAAAGGCGGGTGGCGAGTGAGAAACATTTGCTCCCCAGTCCAAGAAGGAGGCACCGTAACCGTGCCGGCCACACCGAAGGGACCCAGGTCAGGGGCGACCCAAGGGATTCTTTTCCACTGGCAGGGTAGGGGTCCCAAGGGCCATTGAAACTTTCCGACCCTGAAGGGGGGGAAAAACCCTCCCAAAACCCCCCGAGTGGAAAAGAAATTGGGCCCCCCAGCAAGATGGGAACCTCCGACTCGAAAGGGCCGTCAAGAGTTCCACACCACACCAAAACCCAAAAGGCAACAGGAAAAAAAACACTCCCGCGGCACCTGACATCCTGATAAACGTGGAAACGATAAAAGAACAAAAAAGAAGCTTTAAAAAAAAAAAAATGAAAAAAAATTGGAGATGGGGGGAAATGCACGGACGAGCGCACCCGGATACACAAATAGCACACGGTCAACCCCGGCCCAAAGTATTAAATGTCACGTTAACCCCCCCACTTTATACTGGGTTTTGAGAAAAAAGATTATCTTCAAACCAAAAATAATTTTTGCGGGCACCCACCAGTCATTGTATTCCTTTATTCCCCCAAATGGCCCTATTGTACCAATGCACTATTCCCCCTCAGACAATGAACCCCCGCCCCATAGTATCCCGTCCCAAAGTTCACCATCCACAGCACGGAAAACTGCCCCAGTCATCACCTTCAACGCAATGAAAAAGGGAATAGGAAAGGGCCATTTTGGCAAAGGAAGGGGGAAAAAGCAGCCCCCCAATAAACAGGAATCCCTTTTAAAAAAAAACAAAAGTATTACAATGAAACCAAAAACCAAAAAGGCAGATGGTTAACAGCACCCTACTTCAAAGAGGGGTGGACCTACCGGGGCCCGTAACCAAAACCCCGTGAGACTGAGGACAGGGCACTCCAGACTGAGACATCACATGTCCATATATTTACAAGGCAAGTCTTCAAAAACAAACCACACATACGCCCAACACCTACCTCCAACACACGAGAAGGGAAAAACCCATTTACCACTGGAGGCCTTTCCCATAAGCAGCCTTCCCAATACCCCCCAGGTTCTACCAAGTAACCGGAAAAGACATCCACAAACGTTGAACTCTAATGATTACACCCATCAGCAATTTATCCCCCCCCCCCCCCCAACCCCATCATTATACACTGCCACCACATCATTTCTCTGTGCAATGATCAGCACCCACATACCTTTTAATCTCAGTTATGATTCCCTAACCAAAAATGATTATCATCCTGAGCACTTGTTTATCAAAGACATCACCCTCAAGGTTCCCATTTAAAAAAAATTTTTTAACAAGAAAAAATCATCCGTGCGTTGTTTCAAATGGCATCACCAAAAGCTTTGTTACATTTTTTTTTTTATTTTTTCAACCCCCCCCCCCCTTGTGTGTGTGTTGTGTTGTTTGGGGGTGTTGGTTTGGGGTGTGTGTGGGGGTGTTGTGTATGTGTGTTTGGGGCTATGGGTATTAAAAGTGTTAACGTTGCGGTGTGTGTGGTGTGTGTGTGTGGTGTGTGTGTGTGTGGTGTTGTTGGTGTGTGTGTTGGCGCGCACGCGCTTATTTGTTGTGTGTGGTATGTTTTTCACCTATTACAACGGTCACTACACATCATTGACATTTTTCCCAATTTTTTGCCAATTTCATTTTAAAACCAAACATCATGTTATTTTTACACTTTTTAATGATAAAAATCCTATAGCATTGTTTTTAAAACATTTTTTACAATGACACATCATCATTTGAAAAAAAAAAAAAAAAAAAAAAAAAAAAAAAAAATATATATATATATATATATTATATATTATTATATATATTATATTATATATATTTATATAATATATATATATATATTGTGTGTGTGTGTGTGTGGTGTGTGTGAGAATGGGTGTGTATGTGTGTGAAAAATCCCAAAATTAGTCTCTTTGACCATAATTCACCCTAATTTATTCTCCCCTCTCTTCCTCCCTCCCCACCCACCCCCCGTTTTTCCCCAAGAACAATGTTTGCATGAATTTTCACCCCCCCACCCCGCATAGCTTGTGTGGGAGGAGAGATATATATGAATTCTTTCTCTCTCTCTCCCCCTCCCCCCCCCCTCCATATTCGGTTCCTCCCCCCCCCCCCCCCCTTTTTCCCCTCCTAACAATATTCTGCCACCCATTGATCATTTCCATTCTCTTCCAATCATTACTATCATTACCCACCCCCCCCACATACGACTACCCACACATAACTACTATCATCACCACCCATAAAAATTGTTCTTAATTATTTTATCTTTTATATTCTTTATTTACTTATTTTATTTCATTTCATTTATTTTTAAAATTGTTTTTATTTATTTAAATTTGTTTTGATACTATTTGGTGTTATGGGGGTGAAAATGAATGACGTACAGATACGACCCCCCTTTTTTGCTGGCGGCCATCTTGGAAATTGCTCAATACACAAATTTTCCTTCTTTTTTTTAAACAGTCCATATCTGAATCGTTCAAGGCATGAAATTTGTCCTTCTCAGCCACATTGGTTTTTTGTAGCATTAAATAAACCCAATTATGCAAAGTGTATTCCAATTTTTGTGTCGGCATTTTGAAAAATGCCCAAAAACATGTTTATACAAATGTTTCATGCTGGCTCTAATCAGGTTTTGTTCAGGCCATAAAACTGGCCATCTCTGCCAAATTTGGTGCTTGTTGCATGAGTGCATGATTTTTCACATAGAACCCCGCTACCAGTTTACGTGCTGACGAGGGTTGAACCAGGGTGGACACAGCTGGGTCGATTCTGTATGGGTTCCTTTCCCCAGTGCGGACACAATTTCTATTTTCATTGAAGGGCTGGCTAAGTTCCTACCTCACTTCAACCAGTCTGTAAGGGTTCCTTTCGCTAGTGTGGACACATTACTATATACATTGAGGACTGGCTAAGTTCCTACCTCACTTCAACCAGTCTGTATGGGTTCCTTTCCCTTGTGCGGACACATTACTATTTACATGAAGGACTGGCCCAAGTTTCTACCTCACTTCAACCAGTCTGTAAAGGGTTCCTTTCCATAGTGCGGACTTATTACTATATACATTGAAGGACTGGCCAAGTTCCCACCTCAGTTCAACCAGTCTGTAGTCAGCCCCCACAATGTGGAGGTAGTTGAAGATCATCGTCGCGCGTTTGCCGTTTACGCCTAGTTTTCTTAAGATGGGTCAAATTTTTTCCTCACTTCACGCACTGTAGTGGAGAAGTCCCTCAGCTATGAAAACGTTGTTGCCTTGTGTTTGCGCTTTGACTTTAAGATCTCCACCTTTGTTTGTAGAAACACACATCTTGCGATCACAGGGGAGTCCTGCCTGTTGTTTAGCGATGAACCTATCAAATTCGATGTCCTGGACAACTGTAATTATTTGTACAAAGGTTTTTCATCACATTTTTCACATCTGCAGGGGTCTCACTTTCCCCCCAAGGTAGTCATAAAAGATCAGATTGTTTCTCTGGATCTCCCCTCGAGATGATCAGTTTTGTGTTCCAAGTCCCAGTCTTCTTCATCAGGTCCGGTTTTGCTGCTGCAGACTGCTAACTTGCCCCCCGGAGATTCCTCAGTTCCCTGGAGTGAGAGAGCGAGAGGGGAGAGAGAGAGAGAGAGAGAGAGAGAGAGAGAGAGAGAGAGAGAGAGAGAGAGAGAGAGAGAGAGAGAGAGAGAGAGGGGAGAGGAATGGATAAACAAAACTGTAATACGGGGCAAAGTGTAAAATGGCAGTAAGAAACGGTTAAGTGCATGAACATGACATGTGAAGGTTTATGGGTTTTAGATTAAATATTGGTATAAGGTTAATACGTAATAGCAATTGGTCAGTTAACTGTTTTTTTGAAAATATTGTTCAGTGATTCGTTCAGATGGACTCTGGAGTAGGGTGTTCACAAGTGGATCCCGAATGTTAGGCTTGATTTTAATAGGTCAGTTTGGAGCGTTTGGGACATGTTTTCATTTTTTAAGTTTCGCGACATTAAAAAAAGAAGGAATCAGTACATTAAAGTTGATGAGCTTCCCAGTCACATATTAGCCTTTGTTTTAATTGAAGTCGCTGGCTTAATGGAAGAATATGAGATTCTTTTAGTCGAGCTTTTCCAGCCCGTTTTGCTTAAGATCATATCAGAATGTGCCATTTAGTTTATTCTGGATTTTTTTGAAAATTTTTAGTTTTTTTATCTTATGTATACTGAGTACTGTTATAAAATTGCCATTTTTATT
>JAFLJL010014103.1:0-17500 GCA_018398815.1 Conus ventricosus | reverse complement strand
TTATATTATTATTATTTATTATTATTATTATTATTATTATGTATAAGTGAGAGAGAGAGAGAGAGTAGAGAGAGAGAGAGAGAGAGAGAGAGAGAGAGAGAGAGAGTAGAGAGAGAGAGAGTGAAGCGTGAGTGATATTCTTTTCTTAGAGTATTAAACTACATACAAGCTGGTAGATGATAATTAAGAACTACAATGCATCAGTAATATCAACTCTTTTTTTTCATTATTTAACACAATTTCCCGGTTTGGGTCACAAGCAAGACAGGACGGAACAGTACTACAGTCAGATATCAAATGAATTCCTAGCATCAATAATATATATTTATTATGATGTGTGTATGTGTGCGGTGTGCGTGCGTGCGTGTGTGTGTGTGTGTGTGATAGAGAAGAGGGAGAGAGAGAGAGAGATGCCATCAAACCCCCGCCCCCTTTTTTTTTCTGAACTCTTCCTACACTACTCAAGACAAGAATTATTGATTAAGTGACAATATATCGATCGCGACTGTAGATACGAAGTGAGAGACACAGAGAGAGGAGAGTATATTTTCATTTTTTATTAAATCCAAATAACATATGCTAAACATTACTAAGGAATTTGAATCAAAGACCAACAATACGTCATTGTAATCATCAGAAATCAGAACACTCATTTATCACCGTGTAGTTATAGTGTTTCAAGAAATCAAAATATTTAGGACATCAATTACAGAAAGAGAGAGAGAGAGAGAGAGAGAGAGAGAGAGAGAGAGATGAGAGAGAGAGAGAGAGAGAGAGAGAGAGATAGAGAGAGAGAAGCGTGGATGTGGTGTGGGTGTGGTGCGGGTGGATGTGGGTGAGTGGAGTTGTTCTTCATGTTAGTGACTTATCGCATGGCAATGATACTTGTTTTCCCTGGGTTTTCACCTTTCACATTCTGCTTACAAGGACTTGATTTGTGGCCCCTACCGGACTGCCCCCTACCCCCTCCTCTCTCCGTATGGGTGATGATGTTGATGAAAATGTTATTGTTATCATTCTATACTGCATTTATAGTTTGAAAAAGAAAAAAAAAGTCTACATAGTTATCATCACAGTTTGTTAATTGATTATCTGCTTGTATTGCATTCTCATGTTTTGGTTACGTTTGTTTTCTTACTTCGTTTTCCGTTTTTTGGTAATTGTACTATTAATTGTTTGTCCTTGCGTTCCCGTTTTTTGCTTTGTCTTTTTCCATTTCTCTCATTGTTTACCGAATTGAAGAGAAAGAAATAGCGCTTGTCATGTAAAAAACTGTAGAAATCCTGTACGATAATTCGATATAATTTTCAAATGCATACAGATTTTAAAGCAAACCTGTGGAAAGCATGGTATGTATAGAGAGGAACTCAAATTCGGGTTTTTAATCATATGTAGCCAAGTTATCTGTATAACATATCCCAGAAAAATACAGTTCTGTCACAGTATCTATACAATGCGATCCTTACTAGAGAGAAAGATTAATGTTTCATTGAAATGTTGTTCTGTTTAAAACACAAGCGGTGAGCCTAAACGCTGACAATACTGTAGCATTTCAAAAGCAATCGAGCATTAATTATTCTTTACTCGTTGCAGAACATCCCAGAGCAAGAATCAATAAGCCCTCGTTGTAGACACGGACATCTGTTTGAAATAGCCGAGTATACCCACTTCATAAGGCTTGATTTGTTATACGGAGTAAGGGCACTGATTCCCTGTTTATTTGTTTGTACTTCCCGAACGCTCAACGAGTGTTCTTGTGAAACATCAGTATCATTGCTTCATTGGAATTTTCCAAGCACATAACCTATGTACAGATGTATAATGTGATCAATGTTATGAGAAGGGCGTTTGGGGGATGGGGCAGGCGGGAAGGGGGGGCGGGGGGGGGTGGGGGGGGGGGGCGGCATGTGCGATGACCAGAAGGATGTCCTATGTGATGCATGTTACAGCAGTTCAGTGTTGACTTCATCGCCACAACTGATTTATTTGTAAATATTCGGTTGCTCTCCCCTGTAAAAAGTGCATGGCCAAAGTGCAGCGCCACTTGTCTCTCTCCTCTACCTGTCCAACCATCTACCTCTCTACTCACAATCTGACATGTCTTCTCTCCTATTTTAGAATAAACTAATTTTATCATTATGTTGTAAATCCGTGACTAGTAGGTAATCCACAAGCAGCTTTCTTTATTTTGTGAAAATTTAAAAACCAACAATTGACGTTGTTCTGATTTGTTGACTGGAGAAGATTGACAGATCATTTTCATTAGTTAGAATTATGACCTCGTATTGTTTCTTATACTTTGCTTTAAGATTTCCGTATCAACACAGTCTTTCATGTTTGTGGGATCTGATTCACGTTATTTATGATTATACTTCATGTAACCGTCGTGCGAATGCAGTGACAAGTTTATCGAAGTTTACGCATGAAGTACTGCAACATTAATGTAGATTTTTTTCCATCACCATCCCAATTTCCGCGTGCCTTCCATAATCCCAACTGAGGCCGATTGCGTATAGGGTCACTCCCTATTATTCATACTCGGATCTTTTGAAACGTGGGAAGGACAATGGGGCATTCCGAGTAATGTAAGCCTCTCACAATACATATTCTCAAAGAGGATTGAGACTTACATGATACCAGTACATAAACACTTTATTACTTACTACAGACTCCATGAAAATTCTTATCCACGAGATGTCCTACTGGTTGTGGACTTTGACTTTCTGAGAGAGATGAACATTACGGTGCCCTTTACGGTAGGCTCGGGCTATTATCATCAATGATGAATTAATGATTAACTGATTTAATGTGTGGTGTGTGTGTTGCGTGACGTGCGTGTGGGTGTGAGTGTGTGTGTGTGGTGTGGTGTGTGTTTGTGTGTGTGTGTGTGTGAGTGTGTGTTTTGTGTGTGTGTGTGTGTTGGCGTGCAAGTCTGCGAATTGCTATTGTAGTAAATGTTTAAACGTCCTGGCTTATTCAAAATGGGATGAAGCCTGTGGTGTGTACTGTGTCATAGACCACAGAGCATTTAAGACTACTGAATGCTGCTGGCATGTGGAGCGACATTAGCCACATCCCTTACTACAGCAGGGGCCTTTTGAACACTTCTAAGACGTCCATTGTATCCACAGATCATTTGACCTCTCAGGCACAATCCATACATGAGCAAGGAGCCCTTGGACACTTCCATGTTTATCCCTTGCATCAACAGATGTCTGATACCTTTCTTGCACATCCTTTTACACACATGAGTCACTGGAATCACCAGTTACATCTCTTACACCACAGAAGATCAACTGCCTCTTAAGGTACATCCCTCACATCTCAGGTACACTTGACTCTACCAGCTACATCCTCCATCACAGAATCACCTGACGCTACCAGCGACATCTCTTCCATCACAGAAGTCACCTGACTCAACCTGCTACATCTCTTCCATGCACAGAAGTCACATGACTCTACACCAGCGACATCTCTTCCACACAGAAGTCACCAGACTCACCAGCCTACATCTCTTCCATCACAGAGTCTTGGACACGTCCACGCACATTCGTTACATCACAGTACCTTAGACAGTTTCAGATGTATCCATTAGAACTTTAAGAAAATTGTTCTTTTAATGTTCAGTCTTATCATTGTATCACAGAATTGATTCGCAGCACACGCGCGACATTGAAACGACTTTTGTCATCAGCAGAACGGCGTGTGTCAAAAGACAGGTGTAAATCACTGACAATTAACCATTTGGTTGATATTCAACCTGATATCACCGTCCCTACAGTCAGTTGTCTACAAATCATACTTTTTTTCTTTAGAGCAAGCACAACAGGAACACCGATGAAAACAACAACAACATGAAATTTTTTTTTTTCTTCCTTGGATTTGTTGCTGTTGCCCATCACAAAAATTAAATGTTTAACTTCATTTACAGAATACACCTGAAGGGTTTTTTGATTGTTTTGTTCTTCCTTTTAGGGGTTGAGTTTTACCTTTTATTAAATCTAGGTTGACCTCCGGGCAAGGTATTCTGTATGCTCATTAGAAGATCCTAACCAGGTTTTAAAAAATCGTAGTGAATTCCCACCCCTCGCACCTCCGTCCCACTCCGTCGCCCCCGCCATTTGGGTGGGGTTTTAGTGATCGGTGAAGGGAAAACATGCTCGTTTATAGTTACCTAATTCGGGACATTTAGATATCTCAACCTTACACAGTGACGTCAACCCACATCCTAGTGATGTTCAACTCTTAAGCCTTTGTCCGCTGGCCTACAATAGTAAAGTCTCTTACTCCCTTGTAAATGTCCTTCCCTACTCTGGTGATGCTTCCGCTGCCCTGGTAACACATGTCTCTACCTTGAGGAGTTTCCCTCAGTCTGTGATGTCTTCTCTCACGCTAGTAAAGTGTCCTGCCACCATGGAGAGGTCACCTCAATCACGATGGTATCATTTGTCTACTCTGTGATGTGTTTTTCCCTACTCTGGGGATGTCTTCGCCCTACCCTAGAGATGTCTTCCCCCTACCCTAGTGAATGTCTTCCCCTACCCTAGTGATTCTTCCCCTACCCTAGTGTTGACTTCCCCTACCTGGAGTTGTCTTCCCCTACCCTTGTGATATATTCCCCTACGCCGGTGATGTCTTCCCCTACCGCCGTGATGTCTTCCCCTACCTTAGTGATGTCTTCCCCTACCCATGTGATGTCTTTTCCGCCGACCCTGGTGATTTCCTTCCCCTACCCTAGACATGTCCTTCCCCTAACCCCGGTTATGTCTTCCCCGACCCTAGTCATGTCTTTCCCCACCCTGGTCCATGTCTTCCCCTAGCCCTAGTCGATGTCATCCCCTACCCTGGTTGATGTATTGCCCTACCCTAGTGATGTCCTCCCCTACACAGTGTGGTCTTCCCCCACCCTAGTGAATGGCTTCCCCTACCGTAAGTGTAGATATTATGGTGTTTGTCTCCCCAACCCTAGTGTTGTCTTCCCGACCCTAGTGATGTCTCCCCTACACTATTATTGTCTTCCCCTACCCTAGTGATGGCTTCCCCTACCCTAGTGTGATGTCTTCCCCTACCTTATCATTGTCCTTCCCCCTACCGCTGGTGATGTCTTCCCTTCTGACCCTAGTATTCTTTCCCCTACCCTAAGTGATGTCTTCCCCCCTACCCTGTGATGTCTTCCCCTACCTTAAGATGATGTCTGCCCTAACCTTTTATTTTCCTAGTGTTGTCTCCCCTGCCCTGGTGATGTCTTCTCCTACCCTGGTTGATGTCTCTCCTACCCCTGGTGATGTCTTTCCCCTACCCTAGTGTTGTCTCCCTACCCTTGTGAGGTCTTCCCCTTACCCTGGTTGATGTCCTTCTCCTACCTTAGTGAGTCTTTCCCCTACCCTGGTGATGTCTTCACCTACCCTGGTGATGTCTTACCCCTTTCCCTGGTGGATGTCCCGCTACGCCTGGTGATGACTTCCCCCGTATCCCTAGTGATGTCTTCCCCTCCTTCATGATGTTTTCCCCCCAACCCTGTGATGTCGTCCCCTACCCTGGAGATGACTTCACCTACCCTGGTGATGTTTTCCCCTACCCTAGTCATGTCTTCCCCTACCCTAGTGATTTCTTTCCCTACCCGGTGATGTCTTCCCTATCCCTCCTCACCTTAGTGATGTCCTCCCTACCCTTAGTCATGTCTTCTCCCAACCTAGTCATGTCTTTCCCCCTATCCTAGTGATGTCTTCCTCTACAGCTAGTGAGTCTTCCCCTATCATTGTGTTGTCTCCATACACCGTGGTAATGTATGCCCCCCTACCCTAGTGATGTCTTCCCCTATCCCTGGTGAAGTCTTCCCCCTACCCTATGATGTCTTCCCCTACCCTAGTGGAATGTCTTCCCCCAACCCTAGTGATGTCTTTCCCCCTACCCTATGATGTCTTCCCCTACCCTAAGTGGATGTCTTCCCTATCCTACCTATGTTGTCATCCCTTACCCTGGTGTTGTCTTCCCCTACCCTGGTGAATATTCCCCTAACCCTGGTGAAAGTCTTCCCCTACCCCCGGTGATGTCTTCCCTACCCATGTGGATGTCTTCCCCTACCCCTTGTGATGTCTTTTCCCCCTACCCTGGTGTTGACTCCTATACCGCTAGTCATGTCTCCCCTACCCCGGTGATGTCTTCCCCTACCCTAGTCATGGCTCCCCCTAACCCGGTCATGTCTCACCCGACCCTAGTCATGTCTCCCCTACCCTTGTGATGTAGGCCCTACCCTAGTGATGTCTTCCCCTACACTAGTGTTTGTCTTCCCTACCCTAGTGGATGGCTGCCACCTACCCTAGTGATGTCCTTCCCCTACCCAAGTGTTGCCTTCGCCCTACCTGGTGATGTCTTCTCCACCTTAGAGATGGCCTTCCCCTACCCTAGTGATGTCTTCTCCCCTACTCCGGGTGATATCTTCCCCTACCTTGTGATATCTTCCCCCTACCCTAGTGATGGTCTTCCTACACTAGAGTATGTCTTTCCCCTAACCATCGTGAATGTCTTTCCCCTACCCTAGTGTTGTCTTCCACTACCCTAGACTGTCTTCCCCTAACCTTGGTGATGGTCTTCCCCTACTCCGGTGAGTGTCTCACCTACCCTAGTGATGTCTCCCCTTACCTTAGTGATGTCTTCCCCTACCCTATTTGATGTCTTCCCTACCTTAATCATGTCTACTCCCAACCCTAGTGAATGCTTCTCACAAACCCTAGTCATGTCTTCCCCTATCCTAGTGGATGTCTTCCCCTACCCTAGTGATGTCTTGCCCCTATCTTTTGTGATGTCTTCCCATACAACCTGAGATGTCCTTCCCCTACCCAATGAAGTCTTCCCCTACCCTAGTGATGTCTTCCCTACCCTAGTGAATGTCTTCCCCTACCCTGGTGATGTAGTCTTCTCCTAACCTTAGTGATGTCTATCCCTACCCTGGTGATGTTCTTCCCCTACCATAGTGATTGTCTTCCCCTACCCTGGTTATGTCTTTTCCCCTACCCAGGTGAAGTCTTCCCCTACCCTAGTGATGTCTTCCCCTACCCTATGATGTCTCCCCACCCCCCCCCCCCCCTGGGGGGGGGGGGGTTGGTGGGGATGCATTCCCTCACCTGGTGATGATCTTCCGCCCTACATAGTGTTGTCTTCCCCTACCCAAGTGATGTCTTCCCCTACCTTTAGTGATGTCATCCCAAACCCTGGTGATGTATTCCTCCCTACCCTTGGAAATGTCTTCCCCTACCCTAGTGATGTATTCCCCCCTACCCTGTGAGTCTTCCCCCTACCCATTATTATGTTCTTCCCCCAACCCTAGTGACGTCTTCCCACACCCAGGTGATGTTCTTCCCGCTACCCTAGTTATGTCTTCCCCTACCCTGGAGATTATTCCCCACCCCTAGTGATGTCTTCCCCTACCCTGGTGAAGTCTTTCCCCTAACCTGGGGATGTCTTCCCCTACCCTGGTGATGTCTTCCCTTCCCCTACCCCAGTAATGGTTTTCTTCTACAATGAAATGTCTTTTTTTACTCTTGGTTGTTTCTTGTTAGCCTGCTGACTGGCATCAGATTGAAAGTCATTTTCATTAGTTAGAATTATGACCTCTATTATACACACTCGTATCTTTTGAATGATTCAGGAGAAGAGGAAAAGAAAGACCAAAAAAGACTCCAAAAAGCAGTCCACAGAGTCCAGCAAAGGCCATGGACAACGTTGGAGAATGCACTCCAAAGAAGACCTAACTTGGAATGACAATTGGCACATGGCCCCCTCTGAGGATCACTTCAATCTCAGATCAGCAATGACCTTCTGCCCATCAAATGCAAAACCTGGTGAATGTGGGAAAACAGACGATCCTGCATGCCCCCTCTGCCATGAAAACAAACAGTGGAGCATGTCTAAAGTCATGTAAATAGACCCTGGCTCAGGACGGAGCACATGGAGGAACAACCAAGTTGCTCCAAGAGATAGTACAAGTAGTCTGGCTAGTACCAAACACCACAAAAGGAGAATCAGGACTCCAATAGCACCCGCAACATCTTCACGGCAGGAGCAGCATATCAATGGCCAAGAACAACAGTGCCACTTCGAAACTATGCAGGCAAGTCTGCTGGATGGAGCAGATCACTGGGAGTGCCTGCAGACCTCCAGAATGGGAGATGTCACCCAGATAACATCATCAAGAGTGGCATAGACCATAACTAGTAGTCCACTCTAAGTCAACCAACAAGCAGCGATTGATCGAGCTCACGTGCACTATGAGAACAGAATGGAGGCAGCTCAAATCCTACAAGACTGAAAAGTATGCTGATCTGGCAATCAGCTAGGAGAGAAGGCTATCCAGTCAAAGTCCTCACTGCAGAAAATGGAGCTAGGGGATTTGTAGGGAACTGTCTGGCATACAGCCTCATGAAACAGCTCACATTTGCAGGAAGAAAAAACCAGAGCGTCTGATAGCAATGCAGAAGCGCAGAGAGTGGTTCAATCTGATCTGTTCAAGGAGGAACAACAAGTTGAACTTCAAAAGGCTTAATTTCCCTACAAATAACAGGTGTCCCTGTGGCTCAGTGGTTAAAGCGCGAGTCATTAAGTAGAAAAGCGCATGTCCAGAGGGTCCATGGGGTTCGAATCCCAGCATGGCTCGTTCCCAAGAAGGGCGAAAAAAAAGGGGGCGCAGAGGGACATTCCGAGTCATGAATCCGGGTGGCTCCAACCCACCTAGAGAGTCACTAGGAGATAAGGGGCCAAAACACTTGCTGAAGGGGCTTCTCTTTTGTGAGGACCCTCTGCTGCCACCTCTCCACGAGTTTCTTTCTACTGATGCATGGGTAAACCAATGACTTCCTGAATATGCGCCGAGGACGTTCCGGGAAAGGACCGGAGGACACTGGTAAAGACAGAACCAAGGTCTTCTGTGGGCTTGCTCCCCCCCCACTTTGCCTTAAATCATGTGGCCTACAAAAATAAAAGACAAGATGCTCCCAGGATCACCAAGGGGAAGAGAATGATGGGATCCATCGTGCTCAACCAACACGACTGCAAGTCCCAAACGGGACTATGAACATGAGACCAAATGACTATCCATGTGTCTGTGGAAAGCGTTTCGCTACCACACGTGGGCATGAAGATCCAGGCAGAACAAAGATGGGATGTGGGAAGACCGCATCTGAATGAGCAGCAGCGCAGCTGGCATCAGCAGATAAGACGTCGGAAGACCAAGGCCAGGATTTAAAACCAAAAGTGCCAAGGCCATTCACGCTGTTGGTTCGGATAGGAATTTGCACAGGCCCTCGAGCCGATGCGCCTGAATCTCCAACCTGCACGAGCAAACGAACTGAAGATTGGGAGAACCTAGGATGCAAAAATCGTCCAAGACACGATGCACTGATAGGGAAAAGCACCCTGGAACACAAACTAGCCACAAATGGGCCATTGTGTAATGCCGACCGCTGTAGAGACGCCCAATGGAGTAAAACTACCGCAAGAGGAGAAAACCCCCCTGCCAAAGAAATCCAGACGCCAAGAAAAGTGAGACAAGATATAACAGTCCAAAAGAAACAACCTCAAGAAGCAAAATGAAGACCGCACTGTCAGCTGAAAAAACAAGGCTTGAAAAACTGAGGAAGACCTAAAGAAAAACACAGCGCCCTCAGCAAAGCGAATCTGCGAGGAAGAGGAAGAGCAAAAAGAAGAATACACAGAGCGCTTCTTCAGAGAGCCCCTTCCTTCCCAGTTTGCCAGAACACTGGTTTGAGCAGCCCAAGAATCTGGGACCCCTAAGTGTGGACAAAGGAGTTCGTGATCAGCAATCTGAGGAAAACAAACTCTGGACTCCCACAGAGCAAAGCACCACTCGCCATTCAAGGTCTGGTGTGGCCAACCACCCTGATGAACAGTTCAAATGGCACAGCCTCCAACTTGGCGGAATCAAGAAGTGGGGGTTCGACAAAGCCAGAGCTAAATCATCGACCAGGGCCAAACGGAATAACCATTACCAGCTTTACAAGAAATGTCCCAAGGTGCGGAGTGGCTCCACAGGCATGCGGCGATCGCCTTTGGAGAACCAAAGATCAGCGGCCAGTGGATGACGGCAGATAGTGTTTACACTCCCCAAATAGCAAAACTCAAGTGACATCAGCCATGTCAGGCCAATATCACTACTGAACGTCGAAAGGAAAAATCTGCTTCTTTCCTGTCAATGGCAGCAAGGCTGGACCAAGTACCTGATGAAAACAAGTACTTGGATTTGTCAGTCCCAGAAAAGGTGTCATCCCAGCGTTGGCTGGCTGTGTAGAACACGCCACAATGATCAGGTACGCAATCCAAAAAGGCAAAAACAGAAAAGAGAGACCTGGACGTAGTTGTGGCTTGATTTGGCAAACGCAATATGGATCTGTGCCCCATGAATTGATACAGTTGGCGCGCATGGAATGTACCATGTGCCAAAGAACATCATGCGACATGCTGCCAAGAAGTACTTCAAATGGCTTCTTCTCATGCGGTTTCTCTACCAGGAGTACACAGCGTGATTGGATCCAACTTGAAGTGGGCATTGCAATGGGCAGTGCAATTTCCCCGATACTGTTTCGTGCTGCAAGGGAACTCATGCTATGAAAGCAGCAACAAACCAACGCGAGACAAACGACCTTGGCGATGGATACAAGATGCCTCCTCACAAGCCTTCATGATGACACTACAGTGATTTCATCAGAGAATACGAGACACGTCATGTGCTGGAGAGGCTGGACGACATAGGTTGCCCTCATCAGGAATGAAGTTCAAGCCAAAGAAACACGAGTCCTCTCACTGAGGACAGGAAAAGTGGCCGATCGTTGTCTTTCAGTGTTGCCCAAACCAGGCATTCCAACCAGTCACAGAAGAACAGTCAAGAGCCTTGGAAGATGGTACGATGATACGCTGAAGACACACAAAGAGCAAAAGAAACCAAGCAGATGGCGGAAGAAGACTTGGAGACCATTGACCAGTGTGGCTCCCTGGCAAATACAAGGTCTGGTGTCCAGTTTCATGCTGATACCAATGCTCCAAATGGCCTCAGTTGATAACGACATCTTCACAGCACAGTGGAGGCAATGGAAGCCAAAATCAACAATTTCACAAGAAATGGCCTGGTTCCACCCTGTCTGACTGACATCGCGCTGTACTGTCGCCAGCAAAGCTCAAACTACCACTGAAATCCATCCTGGAGGACTGACAAAGCAGGAAGATCAGACTTCAAAGCATGCAGGAGGACTCGAGGAGACAAGGTGTAAAGCAATCAAGCCCCAGCTGAAGACAGGCAGAAAATAGAAATTTCAGAGGCGATGGATTCTGCAAAAAAAATCTCAAGATCAGAGAAATAACAGACACACACATACCAACAGACAAGTACCGTGGGGGTGACCAAAACTGAAAATGTGGTCAAAGCCAAAGGTACAGCCAAAAGAACAGTGATAATCGAGGAGATAAGAAAAGAAAAGTACCAAAGAAGACCCAAAAGCAGTCCAGCGAGCAATGCAAGGCAATGACACCGTGGGAGAATTGCACTCCAAAGAAGTCTATCGTGGAATGACATTTGGCACAAGGCCCGCACTGAGGATCAAGCTTCATTCTCAAATCTGCATTGACCTTCTGCCCTCAAATGCAAACCGGGTGGAAGGTGGGGGAAAACAGACGATCCTGCATGCCCCCGCTGCCATGAAAACAAACAGTGGAGCATGTTCTAAGCTCAATGTAAAGTAGCCCTAGCCCTGGCTCAAGAAAGGTACACATGGAGGCACAAGTCCAAAGTGCTCAAAGAGATTGGACAAGTAGTCTGCTAGTAACGCAACACCACATGACTGGGAGAACCGGACTCCAAAAGCACCCCGCAAACTTCTTCAGCGGCAGGAGGCAGCAATCATGGCAAAATAACAACAAGCCACACGAAACATGCAGGCGAGTCTGCCTGGATGGAGCAGATGACTGGGAAGTGCACAGCAGACATCCCAAATGGAAGAGTCACCCAGAGGATCTCAGCAAGAGAGGCATGAGACCAACATATAGTCCAACCTCAAGTCAACCAAGCAGCTGATCATGATCGAGCTCACGGTGCCATAATAGACATCAAATGGAGGCAGCTCAAACTACAAACTGAAAAGTATGCTGATCCAGGCCAACAAGGCCTTGAGGAGAGAAGGCTATCAGGTCAAAGTCCTCACTGCAGAATTGGGAGCTAGGGGATTCGTAAGGAACTCCTGCTGCATACAGCCTCATGAAACAGCTCTCAGTTCAGGGAAGGAAAAAACCAGAGCCCTTGAAAGCAAAGGCAGAAGCGCAGAGAGTGTTTCAAGCTGGATCTGGTCAAGGAGGAAACAAAAGTGAACTTCATAAGGCTTAATATTTCCCTACAAATATCAAGGTGTCCCAGTGGCTCAGTGGTTAAAGCGCGAGTCATCAAGCTAGAAAATGAGCAGGTCCCCAGAGGGTCATTGGGTGTCGAATCCCAGCCATGGCGGCGTCCCATTATGGAGGAAAAAAGGGGGCCGCAGGGACATTCGGAGTCATGAACCGGTGTGCACACCCCCCCTAGAGTTTCCAGGATATAAGGGCCGGAAACACTAGCTTGATGGGGGCTTCTCTGTGAGGACTCTCTGCTGCCATCGGCACTCCACGTGTTTGGGGGCGTGCTACTGGGGGAATCGTGAGGAAGGACAATGGTGCATCTCCGTGCAATGTACCTATCACAATCACATATTCTCAAAGATGATTGAGACTTACATGATACCAGACATAACCACTGTACTTACTACAGACCTCCAATGAAAATATAATCCACAGATGTCCTTACTGGTTGTGACTTTGATGACTTTCTGAAGAGATAAACAGTTACTGTCCTCTACGGTAGGCTCGGCTATTATCATCATGATTGAAATTGAATTGAATTAACAGATTAATGTGTGTGTGTGTGTGTGTGTGTGTGTGTGCGTGTGTGAGTGTGTGTGTGTGTAATGTGTCAGTTAATCTGACCATAAATTGGTTCAGTCAGTCAGTGTGTGTATGTGTGTGTGTGGTGTGTGTGTGTTGTGAGGTGTGTGTTTTGTGGGTGTGTGTGTGTGTGTGTGTGTGTTGGCCGTGCAGGCTCGTTTATGCTAGTGTTATACTGTTTAAACCTCCGGGCTAATACAAAAGGCTAAAAGCCTGGTGGTGTGTACTGTTTATACCCAAAGAGCATTGAAGACTACTGAATGCTGCTGGCATGTGTGCGACATAAGCCACATCCCTTAGCACACAGGGGCCATTTGAACACTTCTAGCAATACATGAGTCACTGATCTACCAGGTACTCTCATCACCACAGAAGTCAACTGCCTCTTTACGGTACATCACTGCACATCACAGTAGTCACTTGACACTACCAGCTACATCTCTTACATCACAGACGACCGACCTGACTTCTACAGTTCTACATCTCTTCCATCACAGAAGTCCACTTTACTCTACAGCTACTATCTCTTCCATCAACAGAAGGTCCCCTGACTCTACCAGCAACATCTCTTCCATCACAAAGTCATTTCTCTACCAGTTACATCTCTTCAATCACAGAAGTCACTTGACACTGACCAGCTACCTCCTTCCATCACAGAAGTCCCTTGACTCTACCGCTACAATCTCTTCCATCACAGAAGTCACTTGCCTCTTTAAGGTACATCCCTCACACACATAGTCACTTACTCTACCAGCTACATCTCTTACATCACAGAATCACTGATTCTGCACTACATCTCTTCCACACAGAAGTCACCTGACTCTACCAGCTACATCACTTCCACATCTCCTTCCCATCACAGGAATCACTGACTCTACCAGCTACCTCTCTCCCATGCACAGGAGACTTTGAACTTCACGGAATACGTTACATCATCAGTAACCTTTGACAGTTTCAGGTGTAATCCATAAGAACTTTAAGACATGGCCTTTTATTTCAGTGCATATCCATTGTAACAACAGAAGATCGCAGCACACGCCGGACATTTGATAACGACTTTGTCCATCAGCAGAGACGGCGTGTGTCAAAAGACCGGTGAAAATCAATGACTATTAACCATTTGTTGAGTAACACGCTGATATCACCGACCTACAGTCTGTTGTCTTACATCATAACTTTTTTTTCTTTTATTGCAGGAGCCTACAGGAACACCGATTGACAACAAAAACAACAGGTAATTTAGTTTTCTCTATCTTGCTTTTTGTTTGCTTTGTTGCCATCACATAAAATCATGTTACAGAGTCATTAACAGAATACACCATAAGGGTTTTTTTTGTTTGTTTGTTTCTTTTGGTTGAGGTACCATTTTTTTTTAATATAGGGTTTGACTCCGGGCAAGAGTATTCTGTATGCTCAATAGATGCGCTTACCATGTTTAGAAAAATCGTTAGTGAATCCCGCACCTCTCCACCTCCTCCCACGTGGTTCCTCTCCCCGCCATTTGGGGTGGGGTTTAGTGATAGGTGAAGGGGAAAAACATCTCGTTATATTTACCTAAATTCGGACATTTTAGATATCTAACCTACCACAGTGACGTCCAAACCCCCCCCCAAACAATCCAGTGAATTTTGATCATACTCTAGAAGCCTTGGTCTGCCCCTACAATATTAAAGTCTCTACTCCCCTTGTAATGTCTGGTCCCCTACTCAGGTGATGTCCTTCCGCCCTGCCCTGGTAACACATGCTCTACCTTTAGGAAGTTACCTCTGTCTGGTGGATGTGTTTCTCTTACGCTGTAATGTGTCCCTGCCACCGGATGGAGAGGTCTCCCTCAATCATGATGTATCTTTCTCTACTCTGGTGATGTGTTTCCCTACTCTGGTGGTGTGTGTTTCCACTACTCTTGTGATGGTCTTCCCCAACCCTAGTGATGTCTTCCCCTACCCTAGTCATGTCTTCCCCCTATCCTAGTGGTGTCTTCCCACTACCCTAGTGAGGTATTCCACTATCTTTGTGATGTCTTCGCCATAACCCGGAGATGTATTCCCCTACCCTTAGTGATGTTCCCCCTACCCTGGTGAATGTCTTCCCTACCCTAGTTATTCTTGCCCCTACACAGTATGTCCTTCCCCAACCCTAAGTGATGGTTCTTCCCATACCCTATGTGATGTCTTCCCCTACCCTAGTGGTTGTCTTCCCCACCCTGGTGTTGTCTTCCCTACCCTAGTGATATATTCCCCTACCCTGGTTGATGTCTTCCCCTACCTGGTGAGGTCTTCGCCCCTACCCCGGTTATGTCTTCCCTACCGCGGTGATGTCTTCCCCCACCCCGGTGATGTCCTTCCCCAACTGCGGTGATGTCTTCCCCCTACCCCGTTGATGTCTTCCCCCTACCCCGGTGATGTCTTCCCCTACCCCGGTGATGTCTTCCCTTACCTTAGGATAGTCTTCCCCTACCCCTTGGATGTCTTTAACCCACCCTGTGATGTCTTCCCCTACCCTAGTCCATGCTTCCCTACCCCGGTGATGTCTTCCCCTACCCTAGTCATGTTCTTCCCCTACCCTGGTCATTGTCCTTCCCCTACCCTAGTCATGCTTCCCCTATCCCTGGTGATGTGTTGCCCTACCCTAGTGATGTCTCCCATACATAGTGTTTGTCTCCCATACGCCTAGTGATGTTTCCATACCCTAGTGATGTCTTTTCCCTTTTCTACCCTAAGTGGTTGTCTCCCCCCTAGCCCTGGTGATTTCTTCGTCCCTACCTTAGTGATGTCTTCCCCTACACATGGTGAGGTCTTCCCTTCCCTTGTGATGTCTTCCCCTACCCTAGTGATATCATCCCCAACTGGGTGATGTCTTCCCCTCCCTGGTGAATGTCTTCCCCACCCTGGTGAATGTCCCTTTCCCCGACCGCTAGTGATTCTTCCCCTAAACCTGAGATGTCTTCCTCCCTACCGTCGTGATGTCTTTTCCCCTACCCTAGTGTATGTCTTCCCCTACCCTAGAGATGTCTTCCCCCTACCCAAGGTGATGTTTTCCACTCCCCTACCCATGTGAGGTCTATCCCCTACACTGGTGAAATCTTCACCTACCCTAATGATGTCTTCCCCTACCCCGGTGAATGTCTTCTCCTACCTTAGGTGATGTCACCCCACCCTAGTGATGTCTTCCCCTACCTTATCATGTCTACTCCCAACCCTAGTCCCATTGTCTTCTCCAAGCCCCCTAGTCCATGTCTTTCCCTATCCAAGTGATTCTTCCCCGGCTACACGAGTGATGTCTTCTTCCCCTATGCTTTGTGATGGTCTTCCCATACCCTGGTGATGTCTTGCCCTACCCTAGTAGATGTCTTCTTGCCCTACCCTGGTGATGATCTTCCCCTATACCTGTTGATGTCTTCCCCTACCTATGAGATGTCTTTCCCTACCCTAGTGATGACTTCCCTACCCTGTGTGATGTCTTCCCCTATACCCGTAGATAGATGTCTTCCCCTACCCTGGTGAGTCTTCCCTACCCTATGATGTCTATCCCTTACCCTGGTGCGTCTACCCTACCCTAGTGATGACTTCCCCTACGCTGGTTATTGCTTCCCCTACCTGGAGATGTCTTCCCCTACCCTAGTGATGTCTCCCCTACCCTGGTGATAGTCTTCCGCCTACCCTGGTGATGTCTTCCCCAACCCTGAGTGATGTATTCCGGGGGGGGGGGGGGGGGGGGGGGGGGGGGGGGGGGGCCTTCCTCCTCCCCCCCTTCTCTCCACGTTTTATTTTATTTTTTTCTTTTTTTTTTATTTTTTCTCCTTCCCCATTCCCCAGCCCTTCCCGCCCCTCTTCTTTGCCAATTCATTTCTTTATGTATTTTTTCTTCTCTCCCTCCCGTTTTATTTTTTGCTTTTTCCTCTCTCCCCTTTTCCCCTCCCTTCTTCTGCCTTTTTTCTCTTTATTCCCCTTCCCTTTTTCCCTCCTTCTTCCCCTCGTCCGGCCCTTGTTTTTTTATTTTTTTATTCTCGCTCCCCTACGAATGGGAGGGGCCTGATGTCTATCCCCTACACTAGTGTTGTGTCTTCCCCAACCCAGTGATCCTCTTCCCTACCTTTGTGATGTCTTCCCAAACCCTGGTGATGTATTCCCCTACCCTGTAATGTCTTCCCTAACCAATTGATGTTTGCCCCTACCTGGTGATGTCTTCCTCTAGCTTATGATGTCTTCCCCTACCCAGGTGATGTCTTGCACCCCAACCCTTGTGACGTCTTCCCCTTACCCTGTTGATGTCTTCCCTACCCGAGGGATGTCTTCCCCTACCTGGTGAGTCATCCCCCCAACCCTGGGGATGTATTCCCTCCCGAAGTGATTTCTTCCTCTACCCTGGTGAAGTCTTCCCCATACCCTGTATGTCTTTCCCTACCCTGTAATGTCTTCTCTTCCCCAAACCTGGAGATGTCTTCCCATACCTCATTAATGTTTTCCTTCTACCCTGGAAATGTCATTTTTACTCTTTTGATGTTTCTTGTTAGCCCTGCGACTGGATC
>JAFLJL010014102.1:0-16303 GCA_018398815.1 Conus ventricosus | reverse complement strand
TTTTTACGGGCAAAGGACCCTTTTTTAAGTAAGAAAAAACTGAAAAGACCGACAAAAAACCCCCCAAATAACCCCCCCTTACCCCAGAATTTTTAAAAAAAATTTAAAAATTTAAAAAAACCATAACCTTCAAAGAAAAACCCGGCTCGGACCCGGAATGAACACCGAGACCGTTGCTAACAGCGGCAAACCTCCGCTGCGGCAATCCGACGGAAACCCCGCTCCTGGCTGAGGTTCCCTACACTCTAGAAACCTCCCAACCAACCTCCGCTAACCTAATACACAAAAACACGCACTCCCGGGAGTGCGGAAGGAAAGGGTAAGGGTCAAGTGCTGCTCAAATTAATACTCTGTCTGAAATATCTGACCTCAATCCGGACGACCCCCATAAATGTCAAGGGTAAAAGCCCTGTCGGGGGAATGAGGCAGGAAACAGACAAAGAGCATAGCGGCACAACACTCAACCATCACTATCCCCAGACATCCAGGAATTTACGGAACAAATAACATTTATTAAATTTTAAATACACAAATTTACTCAAACATAATGAACACTCAATCATTGCACATACACTCCATTTTTTAGATGGGGTCCCCTATCAAAGAAGAGGGGGAAGACAGGAAAAAGAATAACCACAAAAAAAAACCAAAACCCAAAGTATGGGCCCCTATCAGGAGCTAACTGTCGCTAAGGGACAAAAAAACCCGGATTAGATGGGAACTTCGACAAAAAAAAAAACACCACCACCCGGATCCCCACTGCCACCCGCCCTATCCCCATCTAAAGCTACCGCCCCCCCCCCCCCAACAAAATTAGAAGAGAAACAAACAAATACAACCAACAGGGCATAACAGGATACATTAAATCACATAGGCCCGAACAAATCCACAGCCCAAAACCCCACACACACTTGCCACATAACTTTGCGTTGAAGACTGTCCAGGAGTTTTCCCTCGGATTAAATCTCCGAATCACGACTGGATGTGCTCCTCATGCCGTCGAGAAGATCCTTCTTGCACTGGACTCCCGCCCCCCTAGGTTCGGCTCCGGAATCCTCCCTCCGAGAACACCCTCCAGGTCGCCCAACGTCAGCAAATGTGGCCCATCTGCACTCAAGGAGAAGAAACGAAAAGCACAAGAAAACGCCCTGCGGCGGATGTTCAGTCCCTCGCCGCATAATCGTGATGATTGTGGATTTATGTGTGTGAATGCGGGGCATGTGTGGACTGTGTACGTACAGTTTAAAGAATTCAATGAACAAACTTTTATTAAACACTATTTTCTTTTGGTTTCATCTTTTCCCCGAATCCTTGCTGTTTTCCTCTTTTCCTTAACTATAATTCTCATAATTCTATACTTCACATTATATTCTCATTATATTAAAAATTGCAATGCAGTAAAAACTTGGAAGTTCAAATTACATTTAAATTAATACCAGATGAAATTCCATAAAACACACATTCTTCTATTTTATCTATAAAATACTTCATAAAAAAAAACAAAAAAAAGAGAAACAAACAGAGACAAACAAACAAGACAAGGAGCGGAACCAATGGGGGGAGCGCCACATCGGAAATCTCCGCTAGTCGACTGAATGTTAGTCGGCGGCAACTCTTTCCCGTTCCGGACTCGATTTGATGTCAAAATAATAAAATAAAATAAAATAAACTATTTGCTTCAATCTTTGAAGTTCATTTCGGAATACCCTGACTCCAACATTTTTCCAAATATGAAACGACTCCATTGTAAAACTAGATATACATGTCACAAAAAACAAGTAGCTCCCAAACAGAGCCATTGCTTAACATCCAATTAAAATAAATGACCTCAATTTGTCACTTAAATAGAATGACCAATAAATCCCAATCCCATCTTGGCGTACCAAATTCTCAAACCCATCGAAATTAAACACACCATATCTATACATATTTTATTTTCCAGAACGGCGGGTGAAGACAGAAGAAAAATACTGCGAGCTTCACTCAACGAAGAGCCAAAGCCCACCAGTAGATACGCCACCCCCAACGAAGGAAGCAAAAGCTGGAATGACTTGAAGAATGGTGTTGGTAACCCAAGGATTGAGATCCTTCCAAAGCCCCGTGGCTGCCTTCGCCCAGCAAAGGGTTCCGGCCTGGTTCCGTACCCCCCACGACGAAGTGGAAAAAGAAATATGGCTACCAACCGAGGACGTGGCCTCTTCCAGCAAAGCAAAAGCAAAAAAAGAAAGATCCGAACACTCTCATAGCGCAGAAGGTTCCCCCTTTCCCCCCACACAAACACCTATCACAACACACGTTAAGCATAAAAGGCACGCTTTATGCACAGAACACGTGCAAGACACTCCCCTGCACCGTTATTAAAATGACAGCACACACACAACCTTCATCCCGGTCTCCCGCTTCCCTCTACACTACTCCTATGTGAGGGTTACTGAGGGTATGCTGATCCACACGGGCGGTGGCAAAACTAAATGTGACAGAGGAGCTACCCCCCTCTCCCCTACACCTCACATACTAGTATAAGCTGCTGTCAAAATTCTGTAACGAACAGCCCATTAAAACTCAATTTCATTCAAATATGGTCCGCCCGTGACACTATGTGTATGGTGTATGTGCGTGGTGCGCGTGGGTGTGTATCAATATGTACCCTTGTTTGGTAGATGCATGGTGCTTATTGGAACAAATTTTCTTATTGGTTTCATTTCTGTTTTCTTTAACCTTTTATGCATTTGTAAGCGCTGAAGGCTTATGATGCAAGGTAAACCCATAAAAATTTCATAATTACTTGAACATTTTATGTAGATTCGTGCTTCGTGATACAGAGAATAGAACAGCAAAAACTAGCGCCTCGACGATAACATGAAAGAACACCACTGTGTAAGGGGTCAGTATTCCATTGTGTAAGGGGTCAGTATTCCATTGTCTAAGGGGCCAGTAGTCCGTCTTGCGTAATTTGAATTTGATTCTGGTTTGCTTTTGTTGTAGATGTTAAAATCCACAACAAATTCAAAATCAGTAAAACATTATTGTGTATCAGACAGGATGAAAGCAGTGTAAAGGAAAAATACAAATATTTATTCGGTGAAAGCCAAGGCTTGGAAAATACAAACAAATGAGCAAAGAAAGAAAGAAAGAAACAACAACAACAACAACAACAACAACACACACACACACACACACACACACACACACACACACACACACAACACACACACACACACACACACACACCACCACGCACGCACGCACGCACGCACGCACGCACGCACGCACGCACGCACGCACGCACCACACACACACACACACACACACCATGCGCTCGCACTCAGCCGGTCCGTTGATGAGGGACATGACAATTTCTAACAAATTCATCTGTTGTGTTTAGAAACATCAAGTTAAGTTCACGCACGTTGGCTTTAGAAGTTTTCTTATGGCACCAGAAGAAAGAAAGATTACCAAATGAAGTAAAATCAGTATTTGCAAAACAAACATGGTAATGATGGAATAGTCTCTTTCTAAAAGAAGACTCCAGTTAGCAATCAATCCACCTCCACCAGCCCTCCACCAACCCTCCACCAACCCTCGCCTTTGTGCTCCCTCCCCACCCCCCTTTCCTGCCTGTTTCTCTTCACTCTACTTTCTTTTTGTCTTTCCATAATACAGACAAATCACATTGCTTCTCCGAATTCAATGTCCCTTAATACCCTTTTTTATTGAACAGATATTAATCTTAATCTGAAACTGTTTTTGTATCTTTCGAATGTTGGATTGAATTTCTGATTGAGCGTGTACAGTATACAGAATAATGAGTTTTGATAAAGAGAGAGAGAGAGAAGAGAGAGGAGAGAGAGAGAGAGAGAGAGAGAGAGAAGTTGACGTGACCCAGGTTTGGGAGAATTACGATTCTAGTTCTATTTCTCTGCATACAAAGTGAGGAGATATATGACATCACCAAGTCTTTTTATCGTTTGCGTTACTGAACATAAACATGAACATATAAACACAGGCAAAAACCCACATTCGAACGACACAACAATACTTTTGGCCCGAAAATGTCCATTTTGAGCAGCGTAGATTTTGAGCAAGTATAAATGCAAAGTTCTTCTTTCAGCTAAAACTGCAGATGAAAGGTAGCAATTAAAGAGAGCGAGTTAAATGCAAAGTTCTTCTTTCAGCTAAAACTCCAGATGAAAGGTTGCAATTAAAGAGAGCGAATTAAATGCAAAGTTGTTCTTTCAGCTAAAACTCCAGATGAAAGGTTGCAATTAAAGAGAGCGAATTAAATGCAAAGTTGTTCTTTCAGCTAAAACTCCAGATGAAAGGTTGCAATGAAAGAGAGCGAATTAAATGCAAAGTTGTTCTTTATAATAATAATAATAATAATAAGGAACATTTAGTGCGCTTAATCTTAAACAAAAGCCCTAAGCGCTTACAGCAATAAGCCCTAACACACAACACACACACACACACCACACACACACACACACACACACACACACACACACACACACACACACACCACACACACACACACACACACACACACACACTCACACGCACAACACCCACCACACCAGCGAAGGAGCAGAAAAATTATGTTTTTGAAGAGAGTTGTTTTGAGGAGGACTTGAAAGAAGAAAGACTGTTTGAGTTTCGGAGTGCAGAAGGGAGATTGTTCCAGCAGGAAGGAGCCTGAAAGTAAAAGAACGTTCACCAAGTGTTCTGGCCCGAAAACGAGGGATCTGCATAATGCGAGTGTCAGAGGAAGAGCGAAGCTGTCTGGAAGGAGTATAGGTCGACAGAAGTTTAGAGAGGTAAGATGGAGCGAGGCATCCAATGCCTTGTAACAGAGCAAAGAAAGTTTGTACTGATGCGTTTTTCAACAGGAAGCCAGTGCAAAGATTTAAGCAAGGGAGAAACATGAGAGGTTTTCGGAGATTTCGAGACAAGGCGAGCAGCATTATTTTGGACTTTCTGCAATTTTGCAAGAAGAGTCTGTGGACAGCCAGCAAGAAGAGAATTACAGTAGTCAAGTCTTGAAAGAATGAAAGCAGAAACCAGAGTCTTGGTGGTTCTTCAGACAGAAGGTGGCGCACAGAACTGATTCGCCGAAGCTCCAAGTAGCAAGCACGGCAGATAGAAGAAATCTGATTTTGAAAAGAGAGTGTCTGATCAAGTACAACGCTAGATTTCGCACAGTGGTAGAGGTCTGAATGAGAGAGGTACCAGTTGGACAGAAGAAGGAACAGAGATTGTAGACATGAGCCGTTTTGGGAGAATGAAGATCAGTTCAGTTTTGTCATTGTTTAACTGAAGTTTGTTGCAAGTCATCCATGCCTTTATATCAGAGATGCAGAGCTTGTGAGCGATCAATGATGGAGGAGAGGAGAGAGATGTCACCAGAAATGTAGATTTGATTGTCATCAGAGAAGCAGTGGTGTGAAATGTCATGATGGGCTACAATGTCAGAGATGGGTTGGGTATATAGAACAAACAGAATGGGACCAAGGACAGAGCCTTGGGGAGCACCATAATTCAAGTCAGCAGAGCTTGAAGAAAAACCATTGACAGAGACAATTTGGGTTCGACCAGAAAGGTAAGAATAAAACCATGCCAAAGCGTGAGAAGAGATGCCAAAGTATGTTGAAGTCTAGTGAGGAGGGTGGAGTGATCAATGGTATCAAAGGCAGCGGACACGTCAAGAAGAGAAAGCAGTGAAACCTGACCATTATCCAGAGCAGAGAGAAGATCGTTTATTATTTTCAGCAGAGCAGTTTCTGTACTGTGTCCAGTGCGATAGGCGGACTGCAACGAATAGAGCAAGTTGTTTTGGTCAAGGTGGTTTTGGAGTTGGAGAAGTGCTATCTTTTCAATTATCTTTGAAAGAAAAGACAAGTTGGAGACAGGTCGATAATTTTTTAGGTTTTTCAGGGTCAAGAGAGGGTTTCTTCAAAAGAGGTCGGACAACAGCAGCTTTCAGTGCAGGTGGGAAACAACCAGAAGTGAGAGATTCATTTACCACACTAGTGATATATGGCAACAAAACATCCATGCATGCAGATAATAAAGTAGATGGAAGAGGATCCAGTACACATGTTTTGATAACAGTCTTGTCGATGACTTCTTTGACAACAGCAACTGTCACAGGTTCAAAGTCAGTCAATGAAATGCCGGAAAAAGAGTTGTATGGAATATCAGGTTCAGATACTGACTGAGCATCCAGACTTTCACGGATAAGTCTAATTTTGCTAGTGAAAAAGTCACAAAATTTCTGTGGAATGTCAGAGGGACAGACAGATGAAGGAAGGGGAGATGATTTTGTTCTCCCCATGAGTGTATCAGTGACCTTAAACAATTGCTTGGTTGTTGTGCATGCTAATATTTTAGCATTGTAGAAGGCTGATTTTGCTTTTTGAACAATTTCATTCACAGCATTACTAGCAATTCGCAAAATTGTTTGTGAATCTCGAGGTTTGTCTTTAGCCACTGCCTTTCGGCCCTACGTCTAACACGTTTAGCATCAAGAACTTCAGGGCCAAACTGCTGGGAACCAGGGTGAGGGTGGACGGCTGGAAATCTTGCGTCTAAGTACTGGGGCATGGTGATCAAGGACATCTTGAAGTAGGCCATGGAATTGCTCCGCAGACAGTGAAGGTACAGATTGAAGGGAGGACAGCAGGTCAGCTCGGAAGATGTCAAGGTCGATGGAAGCAAGGTCCCTGGACTCGACGTACCTGGGAGGCTTAATAGGAGCAGATGTGTTCAGATTAGCCAGGACCGCATGGTGGTCAGAAGTCAGGGTCAGACTGTTGGTGGGTGGCTCGACCAGGTCATCATCAGAATGGACAACCCAGTCAAGGATGTGGACCTGAACGGTGAGTTGGGGAGGTGACGGACTGGTTCAGACCAAAGGACTGAAACAGATCCATCAGTTTGCTGTATTGCAATTAGTTGGATTGTCCCGTGGAAGTTGAAGTCGCCGACCAGTACAGAACGCCTTGTAGACAGTTCATGTACTCCAGCAGATCTGGAAACTCTTCCAGAAAAGGAGTCTTTCAGTTGGTTTTTCTTGCTGGGAGGGGGGCGGTAAAGGCAGAAGACGTGAAGAGAGGATTTGGGGGAAGATACAGTTAGTTGTACTAGTTCAAAAGAGGAGTGGACAAAGGAGAAGTTGGAGGTAGTGGAAACAGAGGGGGATATAGTGTCAGACACCACAAAAGCGATGCCTCCACCGCGGGTTGGCTGGGAAAGCTGAGGGTGGTGTAGCCAGGAGGGGAAAGGTCACAGCACTTAGCTAAAACTGCAGATGAAAGGTTGCAATGAAAGAGAGCGAATTAAATGCAAAGTTCTTCTTTCAGCTGAAACTCCAGATGAAAGGTTGCAATGAAAGAGAGCGAATTAAATGCAAAGTTCTTCTTGTAGCTGAAACTCCAGATGAAAGGTTGCAATGAAAGAGAGCGAATAAATGCAAAGTTCTTCTTTCAGCTAAAACTCCAGATGAAAGTTTGCAATTAAAGAGAGCGAATTGAAATCATTGTGTCCACAAGTATAAATGCAAAGTTCTTCTTTCAGCTAAAACTCCAGATGAAAGGTTGCAATGAAAGAGAGCGAATTAAAATCATTGTGTCCACAAGTATAAATGCAAAGTTCTTCTTTCAGCTAAAACCCCAGATGAAAGGTTGCAATGAAAGAGAGCGAATTAAAAATCATTGTGTCCACAAGTATACATGCAAAGTTCGTCTTTCAGCTGAAACTCCAGATGAAAGGTTGCAATGAAAGAGAGCGAATTAAAATCATTGTGTCCGCCATTCACAGGAGATGCTTTTTATTGTGCATCGGACAATTGATGACGGTTCATGATCAGGCAATGTTTACCTTTGACACATGGTAACTACACCTACACGCACGCACACATGCACGCACGCACGCGCGCGCGCCGCACACACACACCACACACACACACACCACACACACACACACACACACCACACACACACACACACACACACACACACACACACACACCAGAGCGCGCACGCACGCACGCACGCACGCACAACGCACGCACGCACGCACGCACGCACGCACGCACGCACGCACGCACACATATACACACACACACGCACACACACACACACACCTCTTCTATCAATCCCTTCATCAAGCTATATATCTATCTATCTGTCTGTCTGTCCGTCTGTCTGTCTGTCATTCCACAAACACATACATGTATCAATTAAGTCGACAGTTAGCAAATCGTAACCAATACATCAGAGTGTTCATGTTCAGCCTCCAAATCGTAATATGGATCACGTGTCCACCATTTGGTCAAGATCCGATCTTTGGATCCGCACCCAAATTTAACGGTTTTGTCCTTGAGCCACATTTCGTATTTTCCTCAAACTCAGGTAAAGAAGGGCTCATTTGGGTGATGTTGTTCACAATACAAACAGACAAAAAGATAAAGTAACGGACTGGGGTGAAATCATATCCGTCTCAATGGAGGTAAAAAGAAAGGTATTTAGAAGAGAACAGACCTCTGCTAGATTTGAGCGGATCCTGCTTCCGGTTTGTGACCCATGCCGCTCTAAACATCTACCAGGTTCATCCAGAATCTATTTTCTACCTTAAAAAAGTTCTGAAATGTCTGCATAATCTCGCTGACAGACAAACAAAACAGTTACCCAAAGGATTCGGACGAGAAAATAGCTCCCTTGGCAGAGCAGACAAAACACAAAGACATCCCAAAGCACGGGCCATATGTGACGAGGAACACTTCATGGAAGATAGAATAATGCTCAACAACAACGACAACAACAACGACAACAAATAATGCTTTTGATGTAGCTTCAGCAGGCCTTGGTTTACACTCAGTGCCCAGAAACGGAAGAAGAGAAGAAAAGAAGAAGAAGAAGAAGAAGAAGAAGACGACGACGACGTTAGTTATGGGGATCAAAATCCCCAGCACGATGGCGGCCATAAATGCCAGCTAAATGAACGCCTTCCGTGTTAAATGGGACAGCGACGTGACAACCTCTTTATTGTATTTCCTTCTGTGTGTGGTATAGCCATCCTATGCCCTTCTCTCCCCCTCTGGCAAAGAATCGGCGCTGGAAAACTGCTATGTGTTGTTCTTTTTTCCCCTCATGGACTGCACCGCATGCCAATTGGACTCGGTAACCTTCGTCGTGGGCAGCGTGTCATCGTAGAAACAGACAATCCCATCCTCTCTTCCTGTCTCTGTCTTGTTTACTCTGTTTCTTTGTCCTTGTCACACATAGGTTCCTCTGTCTGTCTGTTAGTCTGTTTGTCTGTCTGTCTGTCTGTCTCCCTCTCATCTGCATCTATCTCTCCCTCTCTCCCTCTCTCTCTCTCTCTCTCTCTCTCTCTCTCTCTCTCTCTCTCTCTCTCTCTCTCTCTCTCTCCTATATTAATTTCTAAAGCACTAAAACGAAGAGAGGAACTGTTATTAGTTAACACACAAATGCCAGAGTAATTTCAGGAAGCACATTTTGTCATGCAAATATTTTCTTTCATAATTTTCAGTAAATGCACCGAGCGTTAGTGTGATCTGCTTTTGTTCTTGACCTCATTGCAGAGAGGTCGGTGGCCTTTGCAATTACATTATTTGAGTTGAGTTGAGAGTCTCTCTCTCTCTCTCTCTCTCTCTCTCTCTCTCTTCTCTCTCTCTCTCTCTCTCTCTCTCTCTCTCTCTCTCTCTCTCTCTCTCTCTCTCTCTCTCTCTCAACTGATGATTTTTTTTTTATTGAGACTGGAATGTCAATGTTCCATGTGGGAAGAAATAGGAGTGGAGGTGGGGGCAGTAATAGGTGGAGGGGTACAAAAATAGTGTAGAAAGACAGAAGGGGAAAACAGGGTGTAGACAGGGGAAACAGGGTGTAGAAACAGGGGAAACAGGGTGTAGAGACAGGGGAAACAGGGTGTAGACAGGGGAAACAGGGTGTAGAGACAGGGGAAACAGGGTGTAGACAGGGAAAACAGGGTTGTAGGCAGGGGAAACAGGGTGTAGACAGGGGAACAGGTGTAGACAGGGAAACAGGGTGTAGAGACAGGGGAAACAGGGTGTAGACAGGGGAAACAGGTGTGAGACAGGGGAAACAGGGTGTAGAGACAGGGGAAACAGGGTGTAGACAGGGGAAACAGGGTGTAGAGACAGGGGAAACAGGGTGTAGAGACAGGGGAAACAGGGTGTAGACAGGGGAAACAGGGTGTAGACAGGGAACAGGGTGTAGACAGGGGAAACAGGGTGTAGACAGGGGAAACAGGGTGTAGACAGGCGAAACAGAGTGTAGACAGGGAACAGGTGTAGACAGGGAAACAGGGTGTAGAGACAGGGAAACAGGGTGTAGACAGGGGAAACAGGGTGTAGAACAGGGGAAACAGGGTGTAGACAGGGGAAACAGGGTGTAGACAGGGGAAACAGGGTGTAGACAGGGAAACAGGTGTGTAGACAGGGGAAACAGGGTGTAGACAGAGGAAACAGGGTTGTAGACAGGGAAACAGGGTGTAGACAGGGGAAACAGGGTGTAGACAGGGGAAACAGGGTGTAGACAGGGGAAACAGGGTGTAGACAGGGAAACAGGGTGTAGAGACAGGGGAAACAGGGTGTAGACAGGGAAACAGGTGTAGACAGGGAAACAGGGTGTAGAGACAGGGGAAAACGGGTGTGAGACAGGGAACAGGGTGTAGACAGGGAAACAGGTGTGTCAGAGGAACAGAGAGGAAACAGGTGTAGACAGGGAAACAAGTGTAGACAGGGGAAACAGGGTGTAGAACAAGGGGAAACAGGTGTAGAGACAGGGGAAACAGGTTGTAGACAGGGGAAACAGGGTGTAGAGACAGGGGAAACAGGTGTAGACAGGGGAAACAGGGTGTAGAGACAGGGAAACAGGGTGTAGACAGGGGAAACAGGTGTAGAGACAGGGAAACAGGGTGTGAAACAGGGGAAACAGTGTAGAGACAGGGGAAACAGGGTGTAGACAGGGGAAACGGGTGTCAGAGACAGGGAAACAGGGTGTAGAGACAGGGGAAACAGGTGTAGAGACAGGGGAAACAGGGTGTAGAGACAGGGAAACAGAGTGTAGAGACAGGGGAAACAGGTGTAGAGACAGGGGAAACAGGGTGTAGGACAGGGGAAACAGGTGTAGAGACAGGGGAAACAGGTGTAGAGACAGGGAAACAGGTAAGGGGAAATTAACAGGGAAACGGGTTAGACAGGGAAACAGGGTGTAGAGACAGGGGAAACAGGTGTTAGAGACAGGGGAAACAGGGTGTAGAACAGGGGAACAGGTGTAGCAGGGAAAGGGTGCAGAGACAGGGTTTAAGGGACACTGGAGTGGGGGGGGGGGGGGGGGAGGGGGGAGGAGGAGGCGGTGTGAGGCTTCAAATCACAAAAGAGCCAAAATTCCAGTTATGTCAGCGGAATAACTCTGCATTCGTTTCCCCGGAGTTTATGGTAGCTTTGGTTCAAATATATTTCTCCTATAGTGAAAAATGACACGATTTAATGAAAAAAGTAGAAACAAATTGGGTAGCTCTCTATTCGAAATATAAGGGCCTGGGAGAGATCCTCTAAAATAGACTTTGATGCACATTCCAGGGGTGATACGCCCAGAAGGGAGCAGTCTTTCTGGTTGAAATACAGGCAAAGGGACAAAGTCTGTCCCCTCTAATGGCGGACAGACTTCAAGTGGTTGTCTAGCCAATATTTCAGCGTTGGTGACATGTTTGTGTACCAAAAACCACTGACGTCATGTTCACAAGTGTACTCTTTTGTGTGAAGTAAAGAAAATCGTTGAACTGTCGTTTGGTGCTTGCGGTTTGCTGTTAGATCTGGCATGGCATCGGCAAACAGACAGCTCACAGAGGAGACGAAAAAATACATTGTGTCGTTGATAGACCAGGGGCTTCGGGTGCTTGAGGTGGCAAATGTGTTAAACTTGAACAGGTCAACCGTCTGGAAAGTTTACAAACGCTGTTGTGACAGAAACACAGTAGAAAACACACCTAGCAGTGGTAGGCCCAGAGTGTTCACAAACAGGTGCCTGTCTGCACTGTCAAAGATCGTACAACGGGACAGATCTGCCACTGTTTCTGAAATTTCAGCCGAATACCATGCATCAACCTCCGTTGAAGTCAGCCAAAAGACGATCAAGCGAAATCTGCATGGACTTGGCTATCCAAAGCACCCCCCCCCCAGTGAAGAAACTAGTCATCAAGGAAGTGAACAGAAAGAAGCGGCTGCAGTACTGTAGGAGTAAACTTCACTGGACTTTGAACGATCAGTGGAAAAATGTTATTTTCAGTGATAAAATGACCACTGTGATCAAACCCAATGGACTGTAAAACTATGGAGGAAAGTCAAAGAGAAGTGGTCAGTGCTTTCTCTGTGCAGCGTCCATCTTGGCCCGAAGACTACATTGAAATTGATGGTATGGGGATGCATTTCGTATGACAGAGTTGGACCACAGGTGTTCGTGAAAGACAGTATGAACAGTCAGAAGTACATTGATTTGCTGCCGTTTGTTGCCGACCACTACCCAAACAAACGTTGGTACCTGCAAGAAGACAACGCCTCTGTTCACCGCTCGGCTCACACCGAGACCTGGAAGCGACAGCACAGAGTTCCCGTGTTTTTCTGGCCCCTCAAAGTCCAGATTAGATCCGATCGAGAACGTGTGGCAAGTCCTTAAGACTCACTTGAGAAAAAAAAATCGCCGCATCAGTACTGTCGCAGATCTGCTTGTGCACTCACCACTTGCTGGAATCAAATGACTGTTGCCTACCTCCACTCTCTTTACTGAGACGCTGTCAGCATGTCTTGAGTCGGAAGGGCCAGATTACCAAGTACTAGCAAGTTTAGTCCAGCCTAAAGGTAAGAATAATCGGTGTTCAACAACAGGTGCCTGTAGGTAGTCAGCGCCGGTGTGCCGAGAAGGGACAGACGTTTGTCCTTGAGTGTAATATTGAATGGTAATGGTGACTTCTGACTGCCATCATGAAGACAAAATGAACACAGACAGAATGAACACAGCATGAAGTAACTGCCATCATGAAGACAGAATGAACACAGACAGAATGAACACAGCGTGAAGTAACTGTCATCATGAAGACAGAATGAACACAGACAGGATGAACACAGCGTGAAGTAACTGTCATCATGAAGACAGAATGAACACAGACAGGATGAACACAGCGTGAAGTAGACATAGGGACCACAGTACCGTGTGAAGCAGACATACTGGTCACAGGATGAAGCAGACAGACTGGTCACAGGATGAAGCAGACAGACTGGTCAGCAGACAGACTGGTCACAGAATGAAACAGACAGACTGGTCACAGGATGACGGGAAGCAGACAGACTGGTCACAGGATGAAGTAGACAGACTGGTCACAGGATGAAGCAGACAGACTGGTCAGCAGACAGACTGATCACAGAATGAAACAGACAGACTGGTCACAGGATGACGGGAAGCAGACAGACTGGTCACAGGATGAAGCAGACAGACTGGTCACAGGATGAAGTAGACAGACTGGTCACAGGATGAAGCAGACAGACTGGTCACAGGATGAAGCAGACAGACTGGTCACAGGATGGAGCAGACAGACTGGTCAAAGGATGGAGCAGACAGACTGGTCACAGGATGAAGCAGACAGACTGGTCACAGGATGAAGCAGACAGACTGGTCACAGGATGGCGGGAAGCAGACAGACTGGTCACAGGATGAAGCAGACAGACTGGTCACAGGATGAAGCAGACAGACTGGTCACAGGATGAAGTAGACAGACTGGGCACAGGATGAAGTAGACAGACTGGGCACTGGATACTAAATAGGATAGAATAATAAAGAAATGTGTGTGTGTGTGTGGGGGGGGGGGAGGTAGGTATGAGTCACTGGATGGATTTGTATTGTTTGTGGTGATGGTGTATAGTGTCCTTTAGTAATAGTGGAATAATCTGTCCTTCACCCTTAGGATCAACTAAATATATGTCATCATCTGCCCATATAAACCTTCTATCATAATATGCTTTGTTAAATTCAAGCGTTGGACAGAAAATCACAATATGAGCAAAATTATAACGATAAACTGTTTGTAACAGGTCGAGGATAAATATTGTTTTCCCACAACCAGTTTGCCACAAATTAATGAACAATGAGGGGATTTTATCATAAAGTTTAACTGCTCCATAGTTTTATAACATAATTTAATCTAATCCAGTTATTATTTTTATCATGCTCTCCGTTAAAACCTGTTCAGTATAATAAAATCCTATGAGGCCTAAATGTGTAACATTAATCCAATTCAGTTCTGTAAAATTGTTTCTATTTAAGTCAACATTGATTTTGCTGCTTGTTGTTATGACCTTAATATCCTCACCATTGTGAAGAACGACGATGGTAACTTTAAGATGTTTAACGTCTAAGTTTTGCCAGCTAATATTAATTCCTTTTATAAGGTCATCACTAACGCCCACAACCCCGTCCCTCTCCACATCTTTAAAGACAGAAATTTCAAATATTATTGTGAACGTGTCTCCTAATTTTCTGCTTGGAATGAACTGTAATTTTGTAGAAGCTTTCTTTAAAACCGTTTCTCTTCTGTGGAGGATGTACTGTTTTTTCCCATACGGCGATATTTCAATCTCTTTCCGACTATTGTCGTCTGGCCATAAGACTTACATGTAAAGGGCCAGAGTTGAATGTTTTTCTGAAACTTTTTTGGCGGCTAAAAAATGTAAATGGGCTTATGAATTCAAATTTTATTTCCCATTCTAAATATGGTTCCAAGTGCCATTTGAGGTCAGGTTTTCGAACTATTTTATATTCATACTGGCCAACATTATTTGCTTCTAGACTGCGCAGCTGTTCTAGTTTAGGAAACTTTTTGCTGTCGCCAACCTCTTTGCGTTTATAATCACCATCTTTAGTGTACTCAAAACCATTACAGAGCGCCTATCTCACCATTCTGTTCAAAGTCTACAACGTCTGCAAGGTCTTTTAATTCTAAGGTTATACACCTTACAGGTGCTAATGTAACTCCCGGTTCTTCTGGCCCCCGCGACATTTTTTAGTACAGTTTATTATTTTATTTCCAAAACAATGTGTAGGTTATCACATTTTACGACTTTCCCTGTTTTGTCTGTGATCTTTATATTAAATGATCCAACCCTCCCACAAGCTAATCTTTTAAACTGTAAATTAGGGAATTGTATAATTTCATAATCGCAATATGCAGCTTTCCCTGACGGAAGAGCTCTTAAAACAGTTGAGGGCCTTCCATCATATAAGTTTTCATCAGTGCTCAGCTCATCCAAATGAACATAGAGTAATGAATGTAATGCAAGATCGAGCGGACTTTCCCCCTCATAAGTAGTTTTGTCTGGTGTAACAATAAATCTTTGAGTGTCCTGAGTGTTAGCTCCAAAGCCTAACATTTTAGCTAGCTCTTTATCAAAAAAGTAATTTGCTACTTCAGGTTTGAATGTTAATATTGTTTTTAGATTTGCATTGTTAAGTTTGAGAGTAATATCGAAGTTACTCATTGCTTCTTTTAGTGAGCAAAACCCGTAATAACCATCAGGTATTGTTAACTGGCTAACTAAGTTTCTTCCCCCGTCATATTTTCTAATCTTATTATTCTTCTTAGTTTCGCTTATATTAAACCATACGACTTTGTAAAATTATATCATGAAGCGCAACCACTCTGCTTCCGCAATTGTTATCATAGCATGTTCTAAAAACGAAGGACGGTCTTGGGTTGTTATTGTTACAAACATTTTTTTTAATGAAATAAAAATGAGTGCGTTCAAATATAATACTAAAGCAAAATATTCTGTTGGGCCGCACTACCATCTTAAAAATATAACAACTGACACCCTTGACATTTCTGTGACTCAGTCTGACACCTTCAAGTAAAGGTGAGTACGCCATTAAACAGATATCTTAACCCCCCTATTAAAAAAGACTACATCCCAAAAGTGTGGTTCAGTCATCCGATGCAGTTTATCAGAACCAGTTAAACTTTGCTGTGTTTTGTGCATCAACTGGATGTGGAGTGTCGTATGCCGATCATTTAAATCATCCTGATCCTTTGGTGAGGTCAGTGTACAGATTTCATTTTTATTACACCTTCAGACGTATTTTGACTGAACTGCAAGCACCATTACCAAATGACAAACCGTTTAATCCCTTCAGCAACAGAATAGACATGAATGCTTTTGAAAGGATCTGTAACGAATTCAATATTGATGTTAAGACAGACTTTAGACAAAAGTCGGATC
>JAFLJL010014101.1:12500-17921 GCA_018398815.1 Conus ventricosus | reverse complement strand
GTCTGCTGGCCTCTTGCTGTCCATGGGATATGTACGTGGAAGGATGAGGGAAGAAAACTTTAGTCCTGAATATATATTATATATATATATTATATATAATATTCATATATATGTATCATCACTGTGATCGATATATATATATATATATATATATATATATATATATATATATATATATATATATATATATATATATAAAGGGGAGGGCAAAGGAAGGGAAATACATCAATAGCTATGGATGGGGATGGGAGGTTCAGAGACAGACAAGATAGTTTAGAAATTGAGGATGAAAGGATTTTTTTTTCATTTGCAACATATCCAGTCATATGACCCTTTGATCTTGATGGCTGAAGTGGATGATCGTTAGAGATGTGCCAACTTCCGTAACTTGTGGGCTTCAACGAGCTGAAAAAGTACAGTATACTTGTTTATAGGGGACCCTTCCCGTTGGCTTTGGAATGCTTTTTGTTTGGTTTTTTTTGTTTTTTTTGCTGTTCCATCTTCTGTGCCACCTCATCTCAGTGGCACTGCACCCACACCACTCAGTCTGACACCCTATCCACAGCCACAGCCCAGCCCGAACCACCAAAGCCCCGGCACCAGCATTTCACAGGGAGCAGTCAATGTTAAGTTATCAAGAAGCAACCCACCAGAGGAGACACTGCACTGTTACCGAGTCACTTCGGTGGTGTTCAGTTATGCCTGTTCTAGTCCAATATATGCATGACACCACCTACTAAGCCCTGTACTGATGACAATAATTGCTGAGTCATGGGGTCAGCATGAGTGAACAGTCCCTCCAGAGGGGGCCACCACGTCTGACCAACGACAGTCCCATGAATTGGCCATACCGTTGACCCTGGCAGAATCAAACCAAGGCCAAAGAAGTGGAGAGAATTTCAAAACTGAGGCCACCATGAGAGCAGGGCATGAATGACCACAGAATCTGAAACTCTTTATCTAATGCTGATCGATGAGAATGGGGATTAAGATGATGCTATGGATTTCCATACCAGTATGAGACTGCATGACAGGGCTGTACTCGACACTTACTTATATAATTATGTCCTGGCGTCAACCAGGCCCGAAAGATACGGACACCTGCAGTGTTGGTCAGGAAATTTGTAGCAACACTCTCAGAGGCGCATCCATTTTGTAGATGATACCCGACTGTGTGGTCCCAGTCTTCCAGCTGAGCCCGTAACAAACTCAATTCGGGGTAGGCGCCGGTCGGGGCAGAAAAATCACATATGGCTCTGATGGGAATCGAACCCACGACCTCCTAGCTGGGATTCTGAAACACTAACCACTTCGCCCAGCCAGCGGATAGCTCTGGGATACTTTGTTTACAAAACATGAACATGTCTCTTCCACTCGCTTCATGATGTATTCTGTATGGCTTTTACTTTATCCATGCTTTCACTGATAAGTTGGTCAGAAGACGCTTAGATGCTAGTTCCCATCCTGCTCATTCTGTTAATTCCATTTGTCATTCAGTTAGTCTGAAATCCATCATCATCACCTTGTGTGTTTGTGCCATTTCTCATTTTCCATCACAAAAAATATGTATTACGTGATGAGGGCCTGATGGCCAATGGCGTCAAAGCATACGGTGTATCCTATTCAGTACAATTCTCAAACGTGATCATTCCTACAATTCCGAGCACTTCACCCTCATTGACAACAGAGAAGGGAAAACGAAGGATACAAGCAGCGATCACAGTCTCTCAATGCTGTTCGATGAGCATTGAGTAGAATTCCCTTTGGAAAGAAGACATTGAAATAAACATCACTCTGCCCCTCCCATCTCCACCCACCCACCTAATCTTGCATACACGAGCATGTATGTGCACACACACACACACACACACACACACACACACACACACACACGCGCGCGCGCGCGCGCGTGCGCGCGCACACACACACGCGCACACACACACACACATACACACATACGCGCACACACACACACACACACACACACACACACACACACACTCAATTGTTACTAAAGCAGTTAAAAGTTTGAATTTTCTAAAAATTGTCCGTCATTCTCCATGGGGACAGGATCCTAAAGTTTTGTTGCATTTAGCAACCAGTCTTGTACGATCAAGATTGACTTACGGACAGGAAGTATTCTTTTCTGCTTCGCGATCGCATCTAAAGAAACTTCAAAGAATTGACAGTAAAGCTGTAAAGTTGGCCCTGGGTGTACCTGTGCACACTAAGTCCTCTGAAGCTTATAAGATAGCAGGCCTTTTGCCACTTGATGAAGAAAGGAAAATAAGTTCTGTAAAATATGTAGTGAGACGGATTGCGGTGGACGACCTTGAAGAGTTAAATACACGATCCGACATTGATTTTTCGAAAAACGCACAGAAAAATTCAAATTTAGAGACGCTTCGTTCATATGTTTCAGACGTTTTTAATTCATCAAAGATTGACCCATACGAGGTAGCGCCTCGCGTACTGGTTCCGCCGGTACCCCCTTGGGAACTAACGGAAGTAACAGTTAACATTTTTTCTTCTGATCTAAATAAAGCGATTTCGCGCATGTGTTAGCAGCATCTGTCAAAATTGACATGGAAGAAAAGTTTACTAACTATTTGAAAGTATACACTGACGGCTCAGTTCTTGATGATGGTAGTGCGGGATCTGGCTTTGTAATTCCAGATTGCAAAGCTGAAAAATCATATTATTTAGGTAAGGGTCATTCCATATTTACAGCTGAACTAGTTGCTGTCCTGATGGCATTAAATTATTTAATTTCTTTGCCAGTCTCAATATTTAATATCTGTTTTGTGTTGATTCACAGTCAGTATTAAAAGTTTGTATTGTTTTGAAAATTCACAAAGAGAGGAATTATTATTTGAGATTAAGTACATGTTGCACTGTCTTTACATGAAAGGTACTAATGTTGTATTTTCTTGGGTTCCATCGCACACCTCCTTCGTTTTTAATGATCAAGCAGATAGAGCTGCAAAAAGGGGAGCAAAGAATATATTTGGTAGTATTAAGGTTGATTGTCCTTTATCATACAAGGAAATTAATCATATAATCGAGAGGGATTTCTGGAGTCAATACAGTTCCTCATCAAAACCTCGTCAGCAAACTCTGTCAAACTTTGTGTCAATTAGCCGACCGGTTTCTAGCCTGACTTTTAGACTTTTATGTAATTCCCTACGAACCAAGTATTGCCAGACTGTTAAGTGCGTATGTCGTGGGGATCTTTCAGTTCAACATGTGATTTTTGATTGTGAACTAACGAAACCCTTTTTGAATGGTGTTATACCAAGTGCTGACACTGGGCATGTTAATGTGTTTGACATTTTAGATTCGTTGCCAGTTGTTTCTCTTGTTAAATTAACGAGTAACCTTTTGGGAAGTCCATTAAGGAACATTTTATAATCATAATCGTAAGTTAGATTATTTTATTAGTTATTTTTATCTAATTTTTCATAGTTACTGTCCTACAATTCATCTATGCTTTATTTTTGTTCTATGTAACCACATCGTCCTCTTTTCTTTTATATAATAGTCTAAAATTGTAAACAATATGTTATTTAGACGTCTGCAATCACCTATATGTGTGACGAGACGTAAAACAGAATTCCTTCCTTACACACACACACACGCACGCACGCACGCACGCACGCACGCATGCACGCATGCACACACGCACACACGCACGCACGCACACACACACACACACACACACACACACACACACACACACACACACACACACACACACATCTCGATGAACATCAATATTCCATTGCAGACTAATGTCCAGCCTGGGAGCCTGGGAGGTAACCCCTCCCCCTTCTTCTAATCCACTGTCTTTCCCCTTCAAGCCCCATCCATGTCTCTAGGGCTGAGAGACGGGAGATGAAAGGTTGCATCCTGACATGACTTTGCTCTTTGTACCTCAGGGTCACGTCTCGCATGTTGTGTTTGTTTGTGTTGGAAGTGAATAATGCAAGCTGTCATGTAATTAATTGTTCCCACTTGTGGTCTGGAGTGGGGCGTTAGAGCGGAAACGTTAATTAACTGTAGTTTTTCTTCATTTTTTTGCCACTCAGTTTGGGACTTTTGTGGTTGTCTTTTTTTTGTCAGCAAGTTTTTTGTTTCTTATCATTAGGGTCTTTTGTGGCTTTTGTTTTTGTGTGCATGTCTGGTGGGAAGAGTTGGAAGGATGAATTGTGTGTGTGTGTGTGTGTGTGTGTGTGTGTGTGTGTGTGTGTGTGTGTGTGTGTGTGTGTGTGTGTGTGTGTGTGTGTGTGTGTGTATGTGTGTGTGTGTATATATATATATATATATATTATATATATATGTGTGTGTGTGTATGTGTGTGTGTGTGTGTTGTGTGTGTGTGTGTGTGTGTGTGTGTGTGTGTGTGTGTGTGTGTGTCTGTGTCTGTGTCTGTGTCTGTGCTTGCACGTGTGTATGAGCGCAGGAGGGAGGATGAGGGAGGTCATCATGTATCTGCTTGTGCTTGTGTACTTGTATGTCTGTGCAGGGGATGTCAATGTGGAAGGGTAAATGAAAGAATTATTATACAACTAAATGTGTGTGAAGGGTTTTTGTGGGTGAAGGGTTTTGTGGGTGATGGAGATTGGGGTGAGGAGGAGAAAGAAAGATGAGAGAAATCTCTCTATATGGCTATTTGATCTTTCATGTGTGACAGGCGTTATGCGTGGCTGCCATGTGCCAGCCATCACTGATACACACAGAAATAGTAGTGGCTCATGCGTGTTCCCTTCTCCTCGGCCACATCCACATATATCCTGACTTTTCTGTCCACATTCCTTGCCATACACCAAGATCACCAACACTGTCACCAACATGGAACATATCAGGTGGCTACACCCATCTTCTCAGTTTGCAGTCCCTTCTGAACCAGAGAGACTACTGACTGTGCATCGTCTCCTTCACGAGACACGACGACGCCTTGACAGCTCATCAGAAGGCACTGAAAGCCTGTGAGCCATAGGAGAGAGATGGGGAGGAGTTAGAATGTCAGAGAGAGAGGAGAATAGGATTGTCAGGGCTCAGGGATGGGGTGCAGTGGGGGGTGGGGGGGTTCCATTTGCAACATGTCGACTCGGTTCTCCTTGATGTCAGCAGCTGAAGTGGATGACCATGTATGTTGCCAGGGAAGTGCCAGCTTGCATAACTCTTACGGTTCAGCCAGCTGTAATGTAGGGTGAGGTTTGTTCTTAGCAACCTTGCACATTTTCGTTTGGATGCTTTGTTTACGAAAACACGAAGATGTCCATTCTTCATGTGTCATCGTGTGCCCTTCCTCGTTTGGACAGTTTGTTGCTGTTACCTTTTATAGTCTAAAGGGTTAACCTAGCATATATGTGCATGTGTTTCGTATTTTTCTGTAAGTTCTGTTGATCATTCATTGAG
>JAFLJL010014101.1:0-2500 GCA_018398815.1 Conus ventricosus | reverse complement strand
TATCATGGGCATCTGAATGAAGTTACTTTTTTTTTTAAATAGATTTGGGAAAAAGTAAGTTGGATATTAAATAGAATAGGACATTACAGAGCCTTGAGGGGATACCCTACAAGGGAATCTTTTAGTGGAATAAATGTGACCGATTCTTGTTTGGGGATTCGTTTGGCCCCAAAAATTTTTAAAAAAGTCGATATGACCAGAAAAAGCCCCCCAACCCCTTTTTTTAACTTGTATAGAAGTTTATGGGGCCCAAACCTGTGACCCTTTTTTAGTCAAAAAAGTGGCAAAACATTTTGTCTTTTGGCAAAAATTTTTTTTTGATTTTGGTTGTTAATTTCACTAAATGATCAAAGGTTTATCTGCCTTTCTAAAGCCTCCTTGGTTTACGGGTAATCCCCAAAGTTTTTTTTGCAATGATAAGGGCAATCGATTTAAAACAATTGCTCCATTAATTTGCTCATGAAGTCAGAGAGATAGGTCTATAAAAATATTTACATTTAGTACGGTTTGCCCCGCTTTTTAAAATAGGGACTATAATTTAATCTCTCCATATGGGTGGGTGTTACCTTTAATCCAGCATTTTCTAATAATTTTTGTAAAAATAACAAAAGTTTTTTCTGGAAGATTCTTTTCAACTCATTTGGGAAAAGGCATCCGACCAACAGAAGTTTTCTTGGTCTTGGTAATGAACGATAGCAGACAGTAATCTTGAAAAGTGATTTTTAGCATTTAATAGTGTCATTATTTTTCTAGGGTCACGTATATTCATTTTTGATTTGATTTTCCCTCAAAATTCTGCATTTGTCTGATAGCTGTTTTTTAAGAGCTATTTTTTACAAAGGTGCACAAATGCCTCACTTTTTGTAAAATTCTGAAGGGAAATTGTTCATCACCTGAAACATTTAAAAAAAAAGTTTTACCTAGCTTTTTTTTGCCTTTTTAATTGTTTTTTTTTTTTAAATTTGAGTATTTTTTATTTTTTTTTTTAATATTTTTTTTTTTTGTTTTAAAATTTTATTTTTTTTAAAGTTTTTTTAAGGTTTAAAATTAATTTTGGGAATTGTTTGTGCAGATTTAAAATTTGTTAAATAGTATAATAGTTTTAAAGTTGTTTATCAAAAATAAATTTAAGATAAAAATTTAAAATTTATAGCCTTTTATAATCAAAAATTGGTTTTATCCTTTACAATTTGCTTTTCAACCTTAAAATAGGATAAACGAAAATTTAAAGTGTTCTGTTTTTCCACTTTTCAAAATGGGAATAAATTTAAGGTTAAGTTAATTAATTTTGGGATGGTTTGTGGCTAAACGGGGGTCTTGTAACATTCCGTCATTTAAAAAAAAAAGTAGAACTGAAATATTCTCCCCCAAGCGATTAAAAGGTTTTCTTTTAACGCAAAAAATCCCAAAAGGAGAATAAAAGTCCCCCGGGTTTCCCATTTATCTTTGATTATTTAACAACTAACCTAAATTAAATAATAATCCTTTGGGGAAATATCTTTTAAACGATTTTAAAAAAAATTTTTTGGATCGGGCAAGCTGCACAAGAAAAAAATTTTGGCATTGGGAAGGCGATTGGTTGGTGGTAAAAAAAATTTTCTTAATGTAAATGGGCCACAGAATTTTTTAAAACAAATCCTTTTTGAACCCTATAAAAAAATTTTTAATGGCCAACGTGGGAAGCCTTTTTGTCAAATTCAGGATTGGGGGATGATACCCTATAAGGTTGTTTCAAAATGTTTTTGAAGGTGTATTTAAAAATTTTTAGTATTGAACGGCAAATTTCCCTTGTAGGGTACCATATTTTTCTTTTTATATAAAAAGTTTTTTTAAAAAAAAGAAAAATAAAAAAAAAACAAAGAAAATTGCAAATAAAACAAAGCACAGTAATGCTATTAAAATGAAAAATAACATTTGCAAACACCAAAAACGAAATTCCCGTATGGGGAATCCCCAAAAACTATCAAAGATAAATGACAAAAAAACTGTAAACAATCATGCGCAACTATGAAAATTGGCAGCCTTTTAACAATCCAAAGAAAACGTAGACAGAAGACTTTTTCTGGGCTCGGTAATTTACGGGGAAACTTGTCCCCGATTTTCCCCGGCCCGCAAGAAAGAGTTCCTCCTGCCCTGGGGATGTGGGGGGGGTGGGGTATCCCTGGGAGACGAGAGCGTAGCGAGACCGGGGTTTTCTTTGCTTTTTCCCCCCAACCACATGTAATGAAGATACGACCAAGGGTTTCCTGCAAACACGCTGAGACCCCCCTTTTTTTAGGGAGGATTAAGTCCCAATGTACGAGTTTGTTGGTGGGGGGTTTTCGTGGGGTTTTTGGTAATTAGTTCACTCCCTTGACTGATCTTCTCTTCAAGAATACAATCTCGTTACTTTACTATTTACCAGGACAACACCGAGATCAACGATCGTCGTTTAGCTTGGTGAGAGATGTAGCACGAAAAGCCCAAGACTATCACTGATCTTATAACATGGTGGCAGCGG